>JAOPSE010001687.1:0-121671 GCA_029449295.1 Zea luxurians
GCGGAGCGGAGTACGTCGTCTTCTGGGGCTTAGCCCGAGTCCGAGCCCTGGGTCGGGCGGAGCGGAGTTCGCCGTCTTCCGGGGCTTAGCCCGAGTCCGAGCCCTGGGTCGGGCGGAGCAGAGTTCGCCGTCTTCCGGGGCTTAGCCCGAGTCCGAGCCCTGGGTCGGGCGGAGCGGAGTTCGCCATCTTCCGGGGCTTTGCCCGAGTCCGAGCCCTGGGTCGGGCAAAGCGGAGTTTCCTATGGCGCGCGGCCGGGCCTGACTGCCTGTCAGCCTCACTCTGTCAAGTGGTACTGCAGTCGGAGCGGCGCAGGCGGCGCTGTCTTTCTGTCAGACCAGTTGGCGGAGCGGCGAAGTGACGGCGGTCACTTCGGCTCTGTCAGCTGAGGGGCGCACGTCGGGATAAAGGTGTCAGGCCACCTTTGCATTAAATGCTCCTGCGATTTGGTCGGGGTTGCTTCTTGGCGAAGACAGGGCCTCGGGCGAGCCGGGAACGCATTCGCCGCTGAAGGGGGGCCTTAGGCGAGGCGGAGATCCTCCGGGGTCGGCTGCCCTTGTCCGAGGCTAGGCTCGGGCGAGGCGTGATCGAGTCCTTCGAATGGACTGATCCCTGACTTGATCGCACCCGTCAGGCCTTCGCAGCTTTATGCTGATGAGGGTTACTAGCTGAGAATTAGGAGCCTTGAGGGTACCCCTAATTATGGTCCCCGACAGTAGCCCCCGAGCCTCGAAGGGAGTGTTAGCACTCGCTTGGAGGCTTTCGTCGCACTTTTTTGCAAGGGGACCAGCCTTTCTCGGTTGCGTTTTTGTTCCGGTGGGTGCGCGCGAGCGCACCCGCCGGGTGTAGCCCCCGAGGCCTCGGAGGAGTGGTTTGACTCCTCCGAGGTCTTAACGCCTCGCGCAATGCTTCGGCTGGTCTGATCGTTCCCTCATGCGAGTTGGCCGTAGCCCGGGTGTACGGTCGGGTCCCAAGTTCTCGGGCTGGTATGTTGACGCTGTCAACGGTTTGGCCGGAGCCGGGTTTGCGAGAGCAGCCCCCGAGCCTCTGCACAGGGCGAGAGGGCGATCAGGGACAGACTCGACTTCTTTATATACGCCCCTGCGTTGCCTTTCCGCAAGGAGGAGGGGGAGAGCGCCATGTTGCCCTCGGTGGGCGCCGAACATGGTGTCTCCGGTGAGCTGCAAGCGGGTGATCCGAGCGGACGCCCGTGCCCCATTCGTTAGGGGTCGGCTAGGGGCCCAGAGGCGCGCCCAAAAGTACCTGCGGGTGATCTGCCAGACCCGGTCCCCTGGTGACGGGGTCCGAGGGCTCGATGCCTCCCTCTGATGGAATTCTGTTACAAGATCGTTCCCGCTGGTCTCGGAAATGTCCTAGGGTACCTCGGGAGCGCACCCCATGGTACCTCGGGAGCCTTGGTTATGTATCGAACGTACCCATGGTCATCCCTCGCTCTGCGTCTGAGGCGGCTGTGAACCCTTCAGGGGCCAGCCTTCGAACCCCTGATCAGTAGTGGGCGCGGAGCCCGAGTAGCCTGAGGCGGCCGTTGAACCCTTCCGAGGGGCCGGCCTTCGAACCTCTGACCAGTAGAGGGTGTGGAGCCCACGTGCTCTGAGGCGGCTGTTGAACCCCTCCGAGGGGCCAGCCTTCGAACCTCTGATCAGTAGAGAGGCTCGGAGCCTGGTTCCTTCATAGGGAAGGATCCCTTTCGGGGTATCCCCCTTTCCCGGTCCCTGTTGCAAGAGAGAGAAAGAGGAAAAAAGGAAAAGGATACGAAATCGAACGACGCGGCGTACCTTTTTTGACGCGGTCATTATGGCGAAGGCGAAGCGTCGCTCGCTTCTCCTGCCAAAGGCGCCACCTGTCCCACCGTGGAGTTAATGCGACGGGTTGAGCGGTTCGCGGGGCAGTCGTTGCGCGTGCGCGAGCCGTTCGAGGGACGGAACACGGGCGCATTTTCTTCACGCCGTGAGAGAGGGTTCTCCTGCTGCCCCCGGATGGGACGTAAGCTTGGCTGACGACGTGACCGCTGCTTCTGCCTGCCTGCCACCGCCATCACTGCCAGCCCAATTTTGACCGCATTTGACCGTCGCGCTTTGCTGGCATTGCAGGGTTGCCTCGAGTCGCGGTATTGTCTCCACAGTCGAGGAGGCGTGGTAGTGGCGTGAGTGCCGGTGCAGTTACTCACACGTAGCAACCGGCGCACCAGTTGAATGACGCGTGGGCCTGGTCCTCCAAGCTGGGCGCGTTGGAAGTCGGAGAGGTGCGCCCACTTGGCGCGGTTGCATGCCGCCTGCATGGCTGCCCGCCCTTTCGCCCGCTGGTCTGGGCAAAAGTGGAGAGCCACTTGTAACTGCTGGGCGATTGTACGCACCGCGCGCGGCGGTTTGGCTTCTTCTTGCCCTGGGCCAACTTGCATGACGTGTAGGGACCCAGCCCCCGCGCCGTGGGGGAGGGACCTTGGAGCGTGTTGAGAAGGCTCAGCCCACAATGGCTGGGGACGCAAGTAGGGAGAGTCACCTTTAAAAGGAGGGCGACCCTCTTGGAAGGCGACCATTGTCTCGCGCTCCCTTATGCATCGTGTCTTTCCACCTTCCAAGCCACCGGATGGGGGATATCCGCCATCTTTCTGCTTCGTCGTTGGAGGAACGCAACTCTGCGGGAGTTGGTACCTTTCAGCCGTCGTTCGGCCTTCAAGGATTTTCATCATGCAGCCCCGGCTGCACCCCCTCCGCCGGCGGTCACCCAAGACGGTGACCTCTAGCCCCTGGATGGGGAGAGGCAGGCTGGGCTGCGATCTTGGTCCCACCCTCAGCTTCAAGGATGTTCATCATCCCCGCTGGGGTGGAGGGCCGGGTTGAGCGGGAGCTCTACTTCCCGTGCGGGTTCGTGGGTCGGCCTCTCCTCGGCGTTCGAGGGAGAGGGCGCTCACTGGCCCTGAGGGCGGGTCGGACTTCGACAACGCGGGGCTGGTCGACGGCGGGTGTCATCAGCCCCAGCGCGTTGGGCTCGTCGGCTTGGCTCCTGGTTGCCCCCTCCTGCCGGAAGGCGGCTGCCGCGCCGTGTGCACGGGAGGACCGCCCAGGATATCGCGCGCTGCCAGGGCGGCGTTCGTGTTCTGGGGCGGTTTCTCCCTTTGCACCGGTACGGCGCCTCCACGCGGAGGTCGGTGCCTCACCCGCCCGGGAGGATCTAAGTGGGATCTGCTGGAGGGCTGACGGCCCCCGTCGTCGGTGCCGAGGTGGATGCGGCTCGAGAAGTCCCCGCTGCCGACGGGATCACTGCCGCCATCCGCGCTTCAGGCCTCCGGCTCTTTGTACTTGTCCTCGCCCCTCGAGCGTCGGTGTGGGCGGAGGACGAGATTGCAGCAGCATCCGCCCTGAGGCCCTCGCTGCTGCAGTCCGGTCACCCGGAGCGGGGGTCGTTGTCGTTGCTGGCGGAGCAGACGACGGCGAGCCGCCCGTCGGGCTTCTGCTGCTCCATAGGCCCTTCCCCCATCGAGTGGGGTTGTTCGTACCTGCGAAGGTGGAACCGGAGTTCCATTTGTAATGGCACTTCGAATGCCAGTGTTTTTGTTCATCGTGGCTGTCGAGGCCTGAACATGTATGTAATTTCGGCACGGAGCCGTGTTTTTTCCCCCATTTTCGAGCACTAAGACTCGCCTGTTGGTTGTCTGAACCGCTTCACCAAGCGCGAGTCGCCTCGTGTAAAGGTGACGAGTGAGGTATCCGTATCCCGGAGGCGTAGGAGTCCCTCGGCTCGGCCAGCCTTATTGTCCGAGGCTTCCCTTGCTTAGTTTAGAGGAAAGCCCTCGACCGCTCTTCGATGAGCCGAGGCCAGGGGTAGCGGTGCCAACGCAAACAGAGGCGGAGTTGGCTCGAAAAGAAGGCCAGGTCGGCCGGAGCCTGGCCGGGTCGTCCGTTAGCGGGACCAACACCGAAATCGACCTGCCGAGGCCTCGGGCCGGGCTGATGTCCTTGGGGGACAGCTAGCCGAGGCCCCGGGGGTGACCGACCGAGCCACCTGCTCGGGCCGGATTCTTGGAGAAGACCCTAGCGGCGATGGCCTGGGCTTGGCGATGACGTTGTCCTTTAGAGCGGAGACCCTTGGACCGCGTCGCCGTCCGAGGCTAGGTCGGACCTCGCCAAAGGTGTTGTCGATGCCGAGGGTGCTGCCGCTCCCTTAGCCGCCAAGATCCGAGCCTGCAGGATCGGATTATCTTGTAGCGCGTGTTTTCTGCGGCCGCCGAGGCCGAAACACGCCCTCTCCGTATTGTAAAGCCGCGTCTCCTTTCCTCTCGTTTCGAGTATCCGGACTTTTTTGTCGGTAACAGAACTGTTTGTGCGAGCGAAAGTTGCTTCTCATGGAAGGTGATGAGTGAGGTATCCGTATCCCGGAGGCGTAGGAGTCCCTTGGCTCGGTCGGCCTTGCCGCTTACGCGCACTCTTACCCGTCCATGGGGTTTCTGTCACCGACGCAGTCGAGAAGGCTCGAAGGATCGCTCCGGCGGAAGAGCTTCCGAACATGAAGACTTGTTCGGTCCGCGGAATCACTTATCCGAACGTGAGTTACTTATGGCAGAAGGTGATGAGTGAGGTATCCGTTATCCCGGAGGCGTAGGAGTCCCTTGGCTCGGTCATCCTTGGCTGCTTACGTGTACTCCGTCGTTTTCAGGATCCACTTTCGAAGTAGTCGAAAAGCACGAAAGACATTCCGGCGGAAAAGATCTTTTTTCAAGGAAAATTTCGACGCAGAGGGGGTTCCCCCCTTTTAGCCCCCGAGGGAGGGTCGGGCTTTGCCGAGGCAAGGCTGACCCTTCCTTGATGACCAAACTTTGCGTGGGAGCGAGGTATGTGAACAACTTGAAAACATCTTGAGGGTAGAAGCGACGTAGCTGTTGGATGTTCCAAGCGTTGCTGTAGACCTCGCTTTGACTGTTGGTCAGCTTGTATGTTCTGGGCTTTAGAACTTTGGCGATGACGAACGGCCCCTCCCAGGGGGGCGTGAGCTTGTGTCGACCTTGGGCGTCTTGTCGCAGCTGAAGCACCAGGTCGCCCACCTCGAGGTCTCGGGACCGGACCCCTCGGGCGTGGTAGCGTCGCATGGACTGCTGGTACCGCGCCGAGTGTAGTAAGGCCTTGTCCCGAGCCTCTTCCAGCTGGTCCAGTGAGTCTTCTCGACTAGCTTGGTTGCTTTGGTCGTCGTAGGCCCCTCGTCCTCGGGGAACCGTATTCCAAGTCTGTGGGCAAGATGGCCTCGGCCCCATAGACTAGAAAGAACGGCGTGAATCCCGTGGCTCGGCTCGGTGTCGTTCTCAGGCTCCAGACCACCGAGGGGAGTTCCTTCATCCATCGCTTGCCGAACTTGTTGAGGTTGTTGTAGATCTGAGGCTTGAGCCCTTGTAGAATCATGCCGTTGGCACACTCTACTTGCCCATTCGTCATGGGATGAGCCACGGCGGCCCAGTCCACCCGGATGTGGTGATCCTCGCAGAAGTCCAAGAACTTTCTGCCGGTGAACTGGGTGCCGTTGTCGGTGATGATGGAGTTCGGGACCCCGAAACGATGGATGATGTTGGTGAAGAATGCCACCGCCTGCTCGGACCTGATGCAGTTCAGGGGTCGGACCTCGATCCACTTGGAAAATTTGTCGATGGCGACCAACAGGTGCGTGTAGCCCCCGGGTGCCTTCTGCAAGGGGCCGACGAGGTCCAGACCCCACACAGCAAAAGGCCATGTGATGGGTATCGTCTGCAGAGCCTGAGCGGGCAGGTGGGTCTGCCTTGCGTAGAACTGACACCCTTCGCAGGCGCGGACAATTCTAGTGGCGTAGGTGTTGGGGGCTTGTTCTCAAATTCTATAAATTAAGAACAAGGCAACATAAAATGTTAAATGTTAATGCCCTTCGTCCAACGAAACATCATTCCTTTAAGGATTGATGAACTTCGGACGAAGGTTTAAGACAATACGATTACGAAGGTTAAATCTTCGTAATCGTATTTTAATAGATTATAGGGAGTAAAATATGAAGCGTCAAAGGTAAATAAATTGTAAATGAACAATATTACTTTCATAGTATATTGATTTAATGTATTTAACATTGAATACAATTATACCTTTGCCTGACAAAGATTGATTCTCGAATGGTGCGATTGCAATTACAGATATCCGTGAACAGTAAAGGAATACTGTTCACTATTTATAGGCACGGGACACAGCCTGTGAGGGATTACAATTATGCCCCTCATAAGGGATTACAACAGCGACTCAAACATTTATGGACTAAAAGGTCATTCTACTCTTAAGTCGGTTTGTAATACCGAAGCTTCATGAAGAGAAACCTTCGGTCATCACATGCGGACAGCTTCAGCCGAAGCTGTTTCTCCCTACAAGACCTTCGGCGATGAAGCATAGTCCCAACAGTAGCCCCTTCACGGTGCTAGATCGTTTTTCGTAACGAGCTTGATCCGTGAAAAAAGTCTCTTAGGCTTCGGGAAGCCGAAGGTCCGAAAAACACCTTCCCTGAGCTCGTTGTCGAGAAACGATTTGGCTTCCGAGCGCGGAGCGGTCCCACCTTGCAGCGGGTGCAAGCAGCTGTTTGCCTGGTGTAAAAATCCTGGTGATTCACCTTCTTACCTGCATCACTATATAAACAGACGGACAGGTGTGAAGTTACCACAGCATTCATTGCTATTTGCACTGTTTTGCTGCCAAAATTTTTAACCATAGCCGAAGCTTGACTCTCGAAATCAAACGAAGCTCCAGTCTGAAGCCTACTTCGTCAGAAGAAAAAGCTTCGGAAGAAAAAGTATTTAGTTCCCAAGAAATTCAGAATTAAATGGCCAGAGTGCGTTCTACCGCTAGAGTTGAGCGCGAGGGAGAAGAAGCTGAAGGATCGGAGACTGTTCCCATCTCCGAAGCGATGCAACGATCCGGACTGGTGACCTCGGAAGGAATCCGTACCGCCGAGACAGAGCAGACTGCTCCCATCTCCGAAGTTGCTGCCGAAGCGGAAGAAGGAAATATTGAGGAGACTGATTCCGAAGATGATTATCATATTGCCATGCCAAGCAAGCCCAGCCACTTGGACTTCAGAAAGTCGACTGTCTCTAAAGCTGATCTCTCCAAGATGGTGAAGTTGGGTTATTTCAGTGAGAGTCAGAAGAAGCTGCTTCGCTTCGGGGGGGGGGGGGGGGGGGGGAAGAAACTACCCCGAAGCCGGAGAAGGATGAAATAGTCATTTTCAAGAGCTTTCTAAAGGCTGGGTTGAGATTCCCCCTCCATAGGATTATTGCGGATGTATTGAAGAAGTTTGGGATCTACTTTCATCAGCTGACTCCTAACGCTATCGTTAGGCTTAGTGTTTATATCTGGGCCCTCCGAAGCCAGGCGGTGGAGCCGTTTGTCGACAGCTTTTGTCGAGTTCATGAGCTGCATTACCAGACGAAGGCTAGAAAAGATGGATTACACGATAACTTCGGTTGCTACAATTTTGCCTATCGGAAGACCACAAAGTTTCCTGTAATCAGCTACCGAAGCAAATGGCCGGCAGGCTGGAAATCAGAATGGTTTTATGTGAAAGTTGACGAAGATAAAGAGAAGCTGGTACAAAGCCCTCTTGAATTGATCTTCGGAGAAACAAGACCGCGATGCCAAATGTCATTAGAAGGTCCCACTTGGGCTGCACTGGCTGAGTTTAAAATTATTTCAGAACATATCAGCACTAGGGACCTGGTTCAAGAGTTTTTGGCCTTCAGGGTTTTTCCTACTTTAAAAGAATGGGAAATGCCGAAGCTAGAGGGGGAGAAGAAAGAAGGAGAACTTGTGCGGTTACCTTACTATTACAAGTTTAAGAAATACTTTAAAAAACCTTGCCAAGAGTGGCTGGACACAATTGAAATAATGTGCAATGAAATACTCGGTAATTACTCCAAGAAAGAAGATCAGTTGATGACTGCGGCCTTCGGTACCCGTCCGAAGCGAAGACTGAATCGAGTACTGGACGCCTTGGGCTTTGAATACCCTGATTACGAACAACTGAATAAAATTGTCGAAGGCCGGAAGAGGAGAAGGGTAACCGAAGCTTTAAATAAAGATGAGAAAGAACCACCAAAAGAGAAGAATATTCTGAAGAAGAGAAAAGTAACATCTCCGAAGCAAAAAGTATCTGACGAAGAAGAGACTGCCGCATCACGCTCTGCCACTGACGTGGAAGAGATTTTGAAGGTAATGACTGAATCCCTGCCTGTGAAGCTAAGTCCATTAGGGCCTCAACTGACAAAGTTTTTTCAGAAGGAAAAGGAGCCCGAAAAAACGAAGAAAACAACAAAGAGACACAAAATTATCGCAGTGACCGAAGTCATTGACAAGACACCACCGAGAGCTTCAGCTCGGAAGACACCAGCGACTGAGGAAATATCAAATGTTGAAGTCGCACCTTCGGAAATCGCGGCTACCGAAGCTACCTCAGCCGAAGATTTGAACTTGGAAACCACAATCGAACATATCGACAAAATACTGCTAGAGATGGCCACAGAAGAGGCTACTACTGCCGCCGAAGAGACCATGACCGCAGTGTCTGGGAAAGGAAAGGAAATAGCTGACGATACTTCGGAGGACGAAACCTTCATGTTTCAAAATTTAGTTGGACAAGAATTGACAAAAACCGAAATAGAAGAGCTTAAAGAATATGCCAAATCTTGCGGATATAAACCAGGAGCACTCCTCTTCGGTGGTATTGACGATGAAAAATTAGGCTGTATCCGGGACCAAACTGGAGCTAAGATTGTCGGTACTCTATCAAAGAGTATCGGTTTTCCGAAGCTAAAAACAGATATTAGCCGCTATCGACGACAGCATATCGTTGGTAGTTTATTTTATTCCAATTTCAAGGTGAACTACTTTTCCCTTGACTTTTATTGTTTTTAATAATAAAGACATTTCTAACGAAGGTTGTTTATGTGCAGAGTATGCTGTTGAGTAAGGCTTTGAAAATGCAGCAAGATCTGGAAGACAAAAAACACGAGGTTATAATTGGAAATTTAGAGAACAAAATAAAAGAGCAATCAGCTACTATTGAAAAGAAAGACTTCGAGCTTCAGTCAACCGAAGGCTTATTGGCAGAAGCCGAAGCTAAAATAGCAGAATTGAATATGAAGCTTCTCTGCCAATCTGAACAGTTTGAACAAGAAAAGCAAGAACTTAATGCGAAACTTGAAGCCGAAGTCCAACAAAATTCAGATTTGAAAAAATGATTGGCAAGCCTTCAAGACAAATGTTTGGAGTTTAGCAATAAATGTATTCAACGACTGAGAAAGATATTCCACTCAGTTGGGGCTAGCAGTGAGAAATTCACCCCGTCAACTGAAAATTTTCAAAAGACCTTCGAACATATTGAAGGTGAAATTGATGAACTTGACGGAGTTATAGCCGGGCACGGTGACTTCTGTGCCTGGGTAGCTTCTCGGGGCACTGCTGCAGCTTTTCTGAAAGCTGGCTGCGACCATGGAAAAATTGTTAGTAGGCCCAATTTCACTCTATCACCATCAATTTTAGATGACATTCCTGACCTGGCCCGAAGCATTTCTAATAGATTTGTAAAGATGATATGGACAAAAGGCGGTCGAGAAAAGGCTGGAGACGAAGCTCGGAGTCATCTTGAACCAGTAAGAAATCATACCTTGTGTTTACCTTTTCCTTCAAACTTGGTCTTGACTCACAACAACTTAATTCATGTAGGGTGACGAAGCCGAAACCGATGCTTGAAGAGTATGACGCCAAAGCTGAGGCCCCATGAAGATCAGTAGGAGTAGACTGTAGAAAAACTCAAGAAACTTTTTCAAATAACTTTTGTAAATATGACTAAGCTGTTCTTAATGAATTTTGTTCATACCTTGTAATATGCTCTTAGCCTTCCGTTTATGTATGAGGTGCTTTGATGTGGACGAAATTATCTTTTTGAGCCTAAGGCGAAAAAACACCGTCCCTTCTTTTCGTACACAGCGAAGCATAAAAAACAGTTTTTCCTTTCTGCCGAAGCTCTTCTTTTCATATGCAGCGAAGTACAAAAGACAGTTCTTTTTTTTCTTTTTGCCGAAGCAACCACTTATGCTATGATGATGGTTATCCTACATATGCCTGGATGAATGTTTATGAATGCAAATGTTATGATGTGGCGTGCAAATGAATGTCCAAACACATATCCGAAGCCATAATCACAACCGTTATTTCCTTAGAAACAATCACATATCAGCGCTGACTTTTCGCTGTAAGCCTCCCTTAGGAGCTTCTTCGCCTTTTACTTTCGGTGGTATCAGCGTTGACTTTTCGCTGTAAGCCTCCCTTAGGAGCTTCTTCGCCTTTTACTTTCGGCGGTATCAGCGTTGACTTTTCGCTGTAAGCTCTGCATTCCCTTTGGAACGACTTCTGAGCAAAAAACTTACACTGCGCCCCCTTTGGGGCAACTTCTTTAGTAGCTTCGTCATACTCCGCATCCCCTTAGGGACGGTTTTCGAGCTTCTTCCCTGTTTTTTTTGGCACTCGATGGTGCGTTCTCAGTTTTTACATTTACATCTCTGGGGGATTTTGCTCTTATAGAACTGAAATAAAAAGAAATTACATGTGATGGCCCCATTAAAAACCTTTCTCCCCCTTCAGAAAGGAAAAGGGTGCCATAATAAAAAATATAAAAAATTACATCAAGTTATACATAATATCGCCGAAGCTCATCCGCATTCCAAGATCTAGGAATGTCGTTTCCGTCCATATCCTTCAATCTGTATGAACCGGGTCTTGACGAAGACACTACCAAAAAAGGTCCCTCCCATTTCAACTGCAACTTGCCCACTGTATCTGGGTTAGCTACTCTCCGAAGCACCAAATGTCCTGGCTCAATATTCTTTACCCGAACCTTTCTATCACGCCATTTAATTGTTTCAGCTTAATATTTATTGATGTTCTCCACAGCTTGAAGCCTGATCCCTTCTATAGCATCTTTTTCCACAGAATGATCAGCTTCGGAATTTGATTCTGTCGAAGCTACTACTCTTATTGATCCAGTTTTAGCTTCCTCCGGAGTTATTGCTTCGTCACCAAACAATAATTTGAATGGAGTAAAGCCTGTTGACCTTGATGTTGTTGTATTGTGGCTCCACACCACCTTGATTAATTGATCTGGCCATTTTCCCCTGGGTTGATTGAAGATTAACTTCATTATTCCTGTCATTATGATGCCATTAGCTCTTTCAACAAGTCCATTTGACTCCGGATGTCTAACTGATGCAAAATGGATCTTCGTGCCAATTTGATCACAAAATTGTCTAAAATCTTCGGAGTCGAACTGTGTTCCATTATCTACAGTG
Organism: Zea luxurians; assembly: GCA_029449295.1. NCBI lineage: Eukaryota > Viridiplantae > Streptophyta > Magnoliopsida > Poales > Poaceae > Zea > Zea luxurians. The sequence goes on from JAOPSE010001687.1 coordinate 11,358, forward strand.
ATGACCTTTGGTACTCCGAAGCGACAAACAATATTCTGCCAGAAAAACTTTTGAATAGTGGCCGAAGTTATTGTGGCTAAAGGCTTTGCCTCAATCCATTTGGAAAAAATATTCCACGGCCACTACAACATATCTTAAGTTTCCTTGGGCCGGTGGTAACGGACCTAACAAGTCAAGGCCCCACCTTTGCAATGGCCAGATGGGTTGTATCAACTGAGTTAGAGACGAAGGTTGTTTTTGATCTCTTGCACATTTCTGACAACCTTCGCACTTTTGAACTAATTCCGCTGCATCCGAAGTTGCCTTCGGCCAATAAAACCCTTGACGAAAAACTTTTCCATGTAACGGCCTAGATCCAATGTGAGATCCACACAGGCCTGCATGTATTTCTTTCATCAATTCTATGCCTTCGGCTCTGGACAAACACTTGAGTAATGGAGCACAAACTCCATGCTTGTACAACTCCCCTTTTATCATGACATATGGACGAGCTCTTGCCTCTATCCTCCTGTTATAAGCTTCATCATCTGAAAATAAGTTACCCTGAAGGTAAGAGATGATCTCAGTTCTCCAGTCTTCACTATAAACAGGAGATATATTGAGGACTGCTCTTTCAAGAAGCTCCACTGAAGGTGCTTTTATTGTTTCGAAGAACACATCCGAAGGTAATGGCAGCCCCTGTGCCGCTGACTTAGCTAACGAATCAGCATGCTCATTTTCTCCTCGAGGAATATTTTTGACAGAAAATCCTTCGAAGGAGGCTTCAATCCTTTGAACCGTGTCTAGATATTTTTCGAGTTTCGGATCTTTAGCCTTACAACTCTTGTCAACATGACCCGAAACAACCTGGGAATCAGTTTTAAGAATGGCCCTTCTGATTCCCATTGCTTTTAACTTTCGAAGACCCAAAAGCAGGGCTTCGTACTCAGTAATATTGTTTGTGCAACTAAAATCGAGTCTTGCCGCATAACAAGTTTTAATTTTGGATGGTGAGACCAACACAGCAGCTGCTCCTGCTCCGAAGGTTCCCCAAGACCCATTGCAAAACACTGTCCATACTTCGGCATCTTTACTTGTTTCTTCATCCCGAGCCCCTGGCGTCCAGTCGACAATGAAATTTGCCAACGCTTGAGACTGGATCGAAGATCTATGCACATAATCAATGTAAAATTCATTGAGCTCTGCAGCCCATTTTCCAATCCGTCCAGTAGCTTCTCTATTTCGCATAATATCCTTCAACGGTTGCGAAGAAGGAACAACAATATTGTATGCTTGAAAGTAATGCCGAAGCTTCCTGGATGCCATCAAAACAGCATATAACACCTTCTCCAATTCTGTGTAGTTTTTCTTTGATACACTAAGAACCTCAGATACAAAATATACTGGGACCTGCTTCTTGACTTGGCCATCAAGCTTTTCCTGGACAAGTGCTGCACTTACCGCTGAGTGTGAAGCTGCCACATATAATAACAAAGGAGCCCCTGGTGTTGGTGGAGTTAATGTTGTTAGATCCATCAAATATTGCTTCAGTTCCTCGAAGGCTTTTTGTTGGCTTGGTCCCCATTGAAAAACTTCGGCTGATTTCAGCACTTCGAAGAATGGTAAATTTCTCTCTGCTGATCTGGATATGAATCTATTGAGAGATGCCAGCCTCCCCGTCAATCTTTGGGCCCCCTTTTTTGTATTTGGTGGCTCCATTCGAAGTATAGCTTCAATTTTACTTGGATTAGCTTCAATTCCCTTTGTTGAAACCAAGCATCCAAGAAATTTCCCCTTCTTTACTCCGAAGACACATTTTTCTGGATTCAGCTTTAGACCAGCTTGTCTAAAACTGGCGAAGGTCTCCTGCAAATCAGCAATGTGATTTTCTTGTTTCGTGCTTTTTACAATGATATCATCAACATAAGTTAGCACATTTCTGCCTATCTGAGACTGAAGAACCTTCGAAGTCATTCTGCTGAAACTTCCTCCAGCATTCTTGAGCCCCTCAGGCATCCGAAGGTAACAATATGTTCCACTAGGGGTTATGAAACTGGTCTTTGGCTCATCCTCCTTCTTCATCCAAATTTGATTATAACCTGAATAACAATCTAAAAGACTCATAAGCTCTGACGAGGCTGCTGCATCAACTAAGGAATCTATCCTTGGCAATGGGAATTCGTCCTTCGGATAGGCCTTGTTGAGATCCGTAAAATCGATACACATTCGCCATTTGCCATTGGCCTTTTTTACCATAACAGTGTTAGCTAGCCATTCTGGATACTTTACTTCTCTAATAACTCCTGCACTGAGGAGTCTTTTGACTTCATTTCGAGCTCCTTCGGCCTTGTCATCAGACATTTTCCGAAGCCTCTGCTTTCTGGGTCTGAAGGATGGGTCAACGTTGAGTGAGTGTTCAATAACATCCTTGTTAACTCAGCAAAGATCATTAGCTGACCATGCAAAAACATCTTTGTTGTTGAACAAAAACCTTATCAAGGTTCTCTCCTGCTCTTCGGATAATTGGGAGCCCAACAGCACCTTCTGCTCTGCTATGTCCTCACACAAGAGCATGGGCTTCGACTGATCTGCCGAAGCTGCTTTCTCCCTTCTGAATTTGTACTACTCACAAGCTTCAGCTCCATCTATATTATGGATTGCTTTTGAGTCAGTCCAGTTTCCTTCGGCCCTTCTGGCAGCTTCCTGACTTCCATGAATAGCAATGGGTCCTTGATCCGAAGGTATCTTCATGCAAAGATAAGCAGGATGAAGAATTGCTTCGAAAGCATTGAGGGTGCCACGACCAATCATTGCATTGTAAGGGTATTCTATGTCAACAATATCAAATACAACTTGCTCAGTTCTGGTGTTGTTGATGAATCCGAAGGTCACTGGCATGGTGATCTTGCCCAGTGCTACAATCTGTCTTCCACCGAAGCCACAGAGAGGGTGTGTAGCATCATGGATCTTGTCTTCGGGCTCTTGCATTTGTTTGAAAGCTTTAGCAAATATGATATCAGCTGCGCTGCCTGTGTCAACCAAGACATTATGGACCAGAAATCCTTTGATCACACAAGAGATAACCATAGCATCATTGTGTGGGTAATCCTTGAGTTGAAGATCCTCTTGGGAGAAGGTAATTGGAATGTGGGACCATCTTGACTTGATGAAGGGTCCTTGCACCCCAACATGCTGTACCCTTCTCTGTGCTTCTTTCTTCTGCTTTTTGTTGGCTGGTTCTGAGCATGAACCACCTGTTATCGGGAGCACCAGCTTCGGGGCCGAAGCAGCTCCAACTTGATCGTTGAACGAAGCCATCAGCTCAAAAAGTGGAAGTGAGTTGACCGGAGGTGGGCGCCAATGTTGGGGGCTTGTTCTCAAATTCTATAAATTAAGAACAAGGCAACATAAAATGTTAAATGTTAATGCCCTTCGTCCAACAAAACATCATTCTTTTAAGGATTGATGAACTTCGGACGAAGGTTTAAGACAATACGATTACGAAGGTTAAATCTTCGTAATCGTATTTTAATAGATTATAGGGAGTAAAATATGAAGCGTCAAAGGTAAATAAATTATAAATGAACAATATTACTTTCATAGTATATTGATTTAATGTATTTAAACATTGAATACAATTATACCTTTGCCTTGACAAAGATTGATTCTCGAATGGTGCGATTGCAATTACAGATATCCGTGAACAGTAAAGGAATACTGTTCACTATTTATAGGCACGGGACACAGCCTGTAAGGGATTACAATTATGCCCCTCATAAGGGATTACAACAGCGACTCAAACATTTATGGACTAAAAGGTCATTCTACTCTTAAGTCGGTTTGTAATACCGAAGCTTCATGAAGAGAAACCTTCGGTCATCACATGCGGACAGCTTCAGCCGAAGCTGTTTCTCCCTATAAGACCTTCGGCGACGAAGCATAGTCCCAACAGTCGGCTACCGCCGTTGGCCAGTAGAAACCTTGTCGGAAAGCATTTCCGACAAGGGCTCGAGGTGCTGCGTGGTGGCCGCACGCCCCCGAGTGTATTTCTTGGAGGAGTTCCTGACCTTCGGTGGTGGAGATGCATCACTGGAGGATGCCTGAAGGGCTGCGGTGGTAGAGCTCCTTCCCTTCTCCCAGCAAGACGAACGACTTGGCGCGCCGCGCCAACCGCCGAGCTTCGGCTCGGTCAAGGGGTAGCTCTCCTTGGTGGAGATATCGCAGGTACGGGGTCTGCCAGTTTTGATCAGGCGTGACCCCGCTTTGCTCCCCCTCGACGCGCAGCGTTTCGCCCTCAGGGGCCGAGGGTACCTCGGGCCGAACCGAGGGTGCCTCGGACTGTGCTGAGGGTACCTCGGGCGGGGCCGAGGGGGCCTCAGGCTCGGGCGCGTCGTCGATCTTGACGGAGGGTTGATGCAGATCTCGGGAGAAGACGTCCGGGGGAACCGTCGTACGCCCCGAGGCTATTTTAGCCAGCTCGTCCGCAGTCTCGTTGTAGCGCCGAGCGATGTGGTTGAGCTCAAGCCCGTAGAACTTGTCCTCCAGGCGCCGAACCTCATCGTAGTAGGCCTCCATCTTTGGGTCGCGGCAGTGGGAGTTCTTCATGACTTGGTCGATGACGAGCTGCAAGTCACCGCGAGCGTCGAGGCGTCGGACCCCTAGCTCGACGGCAATCCGCAACCCGTTGACCAGGGCCTCGTACTCAGCTACATTGTTGGACGCCGGGAAGTGGAGGCGTAACACGTAGCGTAAGTGTTTCCTGAGGGGCGAGATGAAGAGTAGGCCCACGCCGGCTCCCATCTTCATCAGCGACCCATCGAAGAACATGGTCCAGAGCTCCGGTTGGACCGGGGTTGTTGGTAGCTGGGTGTCGACCCATTCAGCCATGAAGTCCGCCAAGACCTGGGATTTGATGGCCTTCCGAGGGGCAAACGAGATTGTTTCGCCCATGATTTCCACCGCCCACTTTGCAATCCTACCCGAAGCCTCTCGACAGTGGATGATCTCCCGCAGGGGGAAGGATGACACCACAGTCACCGGATGAGACTCGAAGTAGTGTCGCAACTTCCGTCGTGTCAGGATCACCGCGTACAGCAGCTTCTGAACTTGTGGGTAGCGGATTTTGGTTTCGGACAGTACCTCGCTGACGAAGTAGACTGGCCTCTGAATGGGCAATGCATGCCCCTCTTCTTGTCTCTCGACCACAATCGCGGCGCTAACCACCTGAGTGGTCGCGGCGACGTAGACCAAGAGGGCTTCTCCGGCAGCTGGGGGCACCAAGATAGGCGCCTTCGTGAGGAGCGCCTTCAGGTTCCCGAGGGCTTCCTCGGCCTCAGGGGTCCAAGTGAAGCGCTCGGCCTTCCTTAAGAGGCGGTACAGGGGTAGACCTCTTTCGCCGAGGCGTGAGATGAAGCGGCTCAGAGCCGCGAGACATCCCATGACCCTCTTTACGCCTTTCAAGTCCTGGATGGGCCCCATGCTGGTGATGGCTGCGATCTTCTCCGGGTTGGCTTCGATGCCTCGCTCGGAGACGATGAACCCCAAGAGCATGCCTCGGGGCACCCCGAAGACACACTTTTCGGGATTGAGCTTGACGCCTTTTGCCTTGAGACACCGAAATGTCACTTCAAGGTCGGAAAGGAGGTCGGAGGCTTTCCTCGTCTTGACTATGATGTCATCAACGTAGGCCTCGACCGTGCGGCCAATGTGCTTGCCGAACACATGGTTCATGCACCGCTGGTACGTCGCGCCCGCATTCCTCAAGCCGAACGGCATGGTGACATAGCAGTACATGCCGAAGGGTGTGATGAAAGAAGTCGCAAGCTGGTCGGACTCTTTCATCCTGATTTGGTGATACCCTGAGTAGGTGTCGAGGAAAGACAAGGTTTCGCACCCAGCAGTGGAATCCACGATCTGATCGATGCGAGGCAGAGGGTAGGGAACCTTCGGACATGCTTTGTTCAGACCAGTGTAGTCTACACACATCCGCCATTTCCCCCCTTTCTGTCTCACAAGCACAGGGTTGGCAAGCCATTCGGGATGGAATACCTCTTTGATGAACCCTGCCGCCATTAGCTTGTGGATCTCCTCGCCTATGGCTCTGCGCTTCTCCTCGTCGAATCGGCGCAGAGGCTGCTTGACGGGTCGGGCTCCGGCCCGGATGTCCAGCGAGTGCTCGGCGACATCCCTCGGTATGCCGGGCATGTCCGAGGGACTCCACGCGAAGACGTCGGCGTTCAGGCGGAGAAAGTCGACGGGCACTGCTTCCTATTTAGGATCGAGCCCGGAGCCAATCCGGACTTGCTTGGAGGCGTCGCTGCTGGGGTCGAGGGGGACGGACTTAACTGTCTCCGCTGGCTCGAAGTTGCCGGCATGACGCTTCACGTCTGGCACCTCCTTAGAGAGGCTCTCCAGGTCGGCGATGAGGGCCTCGGACTCGGCGAGGGCCTCGGCGTACTCCACGCACTCCACGTCACATTCGAACGCGTGTTTGTACGTGGGGCCGACGGTGATGACCCCGTTGGGGCCCGGCATCTTGAGCTTGAGGTAGGTGTAGTTGGGGACGGCCATGAACTTCGCGTAGCAGGGCTTCCCCAATACCGCGTGGTAGGTTCCTCGGAACCCGACCACCTCGAACGTCAGGGTCTCCCTTCGGAAGTTGGAGGGTGTTCCGAAGCAGACGGGAAGATCGAGTTGTCCGAGGGGCTGGACGCGCTTCCCAGGGATGATCCCATGGAAAGGCGCAGCGCCCGCCCGGACCGAGGACAGATCGATACGCAGAAGCCCGAGGGTCTCGGTGTAGATGATGTTGAGGATGCTGCCTCCGTCCATGAGGACCTTGGTGAGCCTGATGTCGCCGATGACGGGGTCGACAACGAGCGGGTATTTCCCTGGGCTCGGCACATGGTCGGGGTGGTCGGCTTGGTCGAAGGTGATGGGCTTGTCGGACCAGTCTAGGTAGACTGGCGCCGCCACCTTCACCGAACAGACCTCCCGGCGCTCTCGCTTGTGGTGCCGAGCCGAGGCGTTCGCCGCTTGCCCGCCGTAGATCATGAAGCAGTCGCGGACCTCGGGGAGCTCTCCCGCCTGGTGATCTTCCTTCTTGTCGTCGCCGCGGGCCCTGCCACCCTCCGCGGGTGGCCCGGCCCTGTGGAAGTGGCGCCGAAGCATGACGCACTCCTCAAGGGTGTGCTTGGCGGGCCCCTGGTGATAGGGGCACGGCTCCTTGAGTATCTTGTCGAAGAGGTTGGGACCTCCGGGGGGTTTCCGAGGGTTGTTGTACTCGGCGGCGACGACAAGGTCCGCGTCGGCGGCGTCGCGTTTCGCTTGCGACTTCTTCTTGCCCTTCTTCTTGGCGCCGCGCTGAGCTGACGCCTCGGGGGCATCTTCCGATGGGCGGCCCTGGGGCTGCTTGTCCTTTCGGAAGATAGCCTCGACCGCCTCCTGGCCGGAGGTGAACTTGGTGGCGATGTCCATCAGCTCGCTCGCCCTGGTGGGGGTCTTGCGACCCAGTTTGCTAACCAGGTCGCGACAGGTGGTGCCGGCGAGGAACGCGCCGATGACATCCGAGTCGGTGATGTTGGGCAGCTCGGTGCGCTGCTTTGAAAATCACCGGATGTAGTCTCGGAGAGACTCTCCTGGCTGCTGTCGGCAGCTTCGGAGGTCCCAGGAATTCCCGGGGCGCACGTACGTGCCCTGGAAATTGCCGACGAAAGCTTGGACTAGGTCGTCCCAGTCGGAGATCTGCCCCGGAGGCAGGTGCTCCAACCAGGCGCGAGCAGTGTCGTAGAGGAACATGGGGAGGTTGCGGATGATGAGGTTGTCATCGTCCGTTCCACCCAGTTGGCAGGCCAGACGGTAGTCCGCGAGCCACAGTTCCGGTCTCGTCTCCCCCGAGTACTTTGTGATAGTAGTCAGGGGTCGGAACCGGGTCGGGAACGGCGCCCGTCGTATGGCCCGGCTGAAGGCCTGCGGACCGGGTGGTTCGGGCGAGGGACTCCGATCCTCCCCGCTGTCGTAGCGTCCCCCACGCCTGGGGTGGTAGCCTCGGCGCACCCTCTCGTCGAGGTGGGCCCGACGATCACGGTGATGGTGCTCGTTGCCGAGGCGACCCGGGGCCGTAGGCGCGGTGTTGCGCGTGCGCCTGGTGCAGACCGAGGCTTCCCGCATGAATCGGGAAGTCGCGGCACGATGTTCTGAGGGGTACCCCTGCCTCCGGGAGGCGGAGCTCTCGGCCCGCCGGACCGCGGCGCCTTCCAGGAGATCCTTGAGCTCTCCCTGGATTCGCCGCCCCTCGGTGGTTGCTGGCTCCGGCATCTCGCGGAGGAGCATTGCTGCTGCAGCCAGGTTCTGGCCGACCCCACTGGATGCGGGTGGCGGCCTGACCCTAACATCGTCGGCGATGCGGTGCTGGAAGCCCTAGGGTAGATGACGCATTTCTCCGGCCGGAGGTTGGCCCGCCCATGCCTCCCGGCGTCCCGGCGGATTGGCTCAAGCGCTCCTGCTCCCTCGTCGAGCCTGGCCTGCACCCCGTGGATTTGCCCGAGTTGTGGGTCGTGACCCCCCGGCAGAACGGGGACCACAGCTAGCTCCCGTGGGATGTCAACGCGAGGCACCGGCCTAGGGGGATCACCGTCCTCTGGCATGCCGAGATGGTTGCCTTCGGGGGGACCCCCTAGATCGACGTGGAAACATTCGCGGCTCGGGCCGCAGTCCTCGTCACCGAGGCTACGGCACCGTCGGAACAGTCAGAAAGGCAGTAGTCGCACGCGGTCATGAGGTCTCGCATGGCACCGGGGTTGCCAAGTCCGGAGAAATCCCAATGAAAACTGGGCTCGTCGTCTTCCTCGGACCCAGAGGGCCCGTAGGTCGAGACATCCGTCAGCCGGTCCCAAGGTGACCGCATTCGAAACCCCAGAGGGTTCGGATTCGCCTCTACGAGAGCGTCCGCCAAAGCGGAGCCGCTAGGCGGGTCGAGGCTAAATCTGAAAGGCGTGGGATAGGAATCGGTCGGTACCTCTTGGTCGACGGGCGGTGATGAGGTCACGTCGGGGGCTGACTGCACCGTCGTCTCAGGTACGAGGGTGACATCCAGCAAGCCTTTCGCGAGCGCGCTGGTGTCGTCCGTTTGCTCGGGGTTGACGTGTCGCGGGGAGACAACGCTCGTCTTCGTCGCAGGCGCGAGGCCAATGCCCGACGCACCCCCCGTTGGAGTGCTGGCGTTGTCGTCTCGCTCGACGGCCGACGAGGCGCCGCCTCCTGCTTGGCCTTGGTTGCCCCGCCTCCTCCTCCTCCGTCGACGGGGAAGAGGACGGGGCGAGCTCGAAGGTTGTTCTTCCACCACGCGGGGAAGACGTCGTCGACCCCGCCGCCGGCGGGCGGACTGTCGGCCGCCATTGTCGCTGTCGCCCGGCGGTGGAAAGAGTATCATGTCGTAGCTGCCGTCGAGGGACATGAACTCAAGGCTCCCGAGACAAAGCACCATCCTGGGCCGGAGAGGTTGCTGGAGACTACCCATCTGGAGCTTGACGGGAAGCTGTTCGTCAACACGCAGCAGGCCCCTACCTGGCGCGCCAACTGTCGGCGTTTCGAGACCGGGGGGTCCCTGAGCCGACGAGTGAAGTGTCGCCGCGTGCCCCAGCCTAGATGGGTCGACGCGAGGCCGAGCACGAAGGGGGGAAAGCGAGGAGGCAGGAGATGGGTCGTGAGAGAGGTGGAAATCCCGCGGCCTTCGTGTTCGTCCCGCGCCTAGGTCGGGTGCGCTTGCAGTAGGGGGTTACAAGCGTCCACACGGGGGAAGGAGCGAGCGGCCTCACGCGAGCGCCCGTCTCGTCCTCGTCCCTGCGCGGCCGACCCTCTCTAAGAGGGCCCTGGTCCTTCCTTTTATAGGCATAAGGAGAGGATCCAGATGTACAATGGGGGGTGTAGCAGAGTGCTACGTGTCTAGCGGAGGAGAGCTAGTGCCCTAAGTACACGCCATCGTGGCGGCCGGAGAGATTTTGGCGCCCGGTTCGTGTGATGTCGTGGCCGTCGGAGGAGCGCCGGAGCCTGGCGGAGGGACAGCTGTCAGGGTCGTCGAGTCCTTGCTGACGTCCTCTTGCTTCCGTAAGGGGGCCGAGAGTCGCCATCGTCAGGGAGCGTGTGGGACGCCATCATCGCCTATCTGGTGGAGCGAGCCAGATGGGACGCCGGTCTTGTTCCGTAGCCTGAGTCAGCTTGGAGTAGGGTAATGATGGCGCCTCCTGTTGATGTGGCCGGTCCGCGCCCTGGGTTGGGCGATGTGGATGCTCCTCCGAGGTCGAGGCCGGGTCCGTCTTCCGTGGCCGAGGCCGAGTCCGAGCCCCCGGGTCGGGCGAGGCGGAGTTCGTCGTCTTCTGGGGTTGAGCCCAAGTCCAAGCCCTGGGTCGGGCGAAGCGGAGTACGTCGTCTTCTGGGGCTTAGCCCGAGTCTGAGCCCTGGGTCGGGCGGAGTGGAGTTCGCCGTCTTCCGGGGCTTAGCCCGAGTCCGAGCCCTGGGTCGGGCGGAGCGGAGTTCGCCGTCTTCTGGGGCTTAGCCCGAGTTCGAGCCCTGGGTCGGGCGGAGCGGAGTTCGCCGTCTTCCGGGGCTTAGCCTGAGTCCGAGCCCTGGGTCGGGCGGAGCGGAGTTCGCCGTCTTCCGGGGCTTTGCCCGAGTCCGAGCCCTGGGTCGGGCGAAGCGGAGTTTCCTATGGCGCGCGGCCGGGCCTGACTGCCTGTCAGCCTCACTCTGTCAAGTGGTACTGCAGTCGGAGCGGCGCAGGCGGCGCTGTCTTTCTGTCAGACCAGTTGGCGGAGCGGCGAAGTGACGGCGGTCACTTCGGCTCTGTCAGCTGAGGGGCGCGCGTCGGGATAAAGGTGTCAGGCCACCTTTGCATTAAATGCTCCTGCGATTTGGTCGGGGTTGCTTCTTGGCGAAGACACGGCCTCGGGCGAGCCGGGAACACATTCGCCGCTGAAGGGGGGCCTCAGGCGAGGTGGAGATCCTCCGGGGTCGGCTGCCCTTGTCCGAGGCTAGGCTCGGGCGAGGCGTGATCGGGTCCTTCGAATGGACTGATCCCTGACTTGATCGCACCTATCAGGCCTTCGCAACTTTATGCTGATGGGGGTTACCAGCTGAGAATTAGGAGCCTTGAGGGTACCCCTAATTATGGTCCCCGACACTATTTAACAATCTTTTATGTCATAATGTCATAAAAGGCTTAACGGCAATTTAATGACCATGTAATGAAACATGTAATGTGCTATGTAGTACTATTCTAGTGTTACTACTTTATCCAATTATCTTTGGTGTGTTGAATGGATGGTTAAATGATGCTAGAAATTTTGTAATGGTGTTTAGATGGATATACTTGACATTTGTATCATATAATATTTTGATAGATGTTTAGTTTTTATGGGTACGGGTGACCCGATAGGTGACTCATACCCACATGGGTATGGGTATGGGGGTAAATCCATATCCGCCAGTGTATGTGGGTGACCCGATGTGGTTATTTTTGTGTCGTGTGTATGGGTATGAGGTAGTAATACCCGGTGGGTATTTACCCATTGCCATCTCTAGCAGCGTCGGAGCCTCGGAGGGAACTCAGCGTCTCAGCCTACTCAGGGAAGGGAAAGGGATGCCGAAAAGGTTTGTGCACGACGTGGTCGTTGTGAGGGCTTATGAGGTTATTTTCAATCCATATGGATTGGAGGGGATTGATACGGATTAGAGGGGATTTTGACTTACTAGAGAGATTGAAATCTTTCACAGTCTATATAGATACGATCCCATGGGAAAAAATGAGTATGTAGCGGGCGGTGGGCTGGCTCGGTAAAAACGGTCGTTGTAGCTAGGCCATAATAGACATTTTGGAACTGAGGCATGTATTCATATTATTTCGAGTTTGTACTAGTTCACAACATTTTTGTATCGGATGAAGAATCCCTCCAACAAGAAAATATCACACGAACAATCTTAGGCCATATTTCAATTCTCTATAAGGGCTTGTTCGTTTCTCTGTTAATTAACATGGATTAGGTGGTATTGAGTCGGTTTAAATTCATAGCTGATATGATCATGCCATTAAGCAATACGTTACAACCTCCAAGGCATACTACATCAACTCAAGTACAACCAACATCATCACCAACCCAAGCCCTTGATGAACCAATTACACGTAGCCGAGCTAAGAAGCTACATCAAGAGGTGCACGTGCTACTTTATGAATTTCAATTAAACACTAATGAGAACTTTATGCTACCTAAGTCGTGTATGTTGATATTATTAGGTTCACCAAAGAGGAAGGACAAAACATATCGAGGGCGAATCAGCAAGAAGAGCTATGTCCGAGTCAGTCCAGCGCAACAGAACCGTCCAGAAGAAACAGTCATGTCTTTTGATTCCCAAAAGCCACACAAAAATCAGCTCTGCAGATCTCCCGAAGAGGCTCCTTCACATTAGCACGTGAAAATACTTTTGTTTCGTGTTTATACCTCGCTAAGGCTGGTTGTTACTAGTATAAATACCCCCCTATGTCTATGTTGTAAGGCAGCTTATGATAATCTAAAATAGAACCCCTTTGTTCAGCTGTGTGCTAACAAATATTGAGAGTGATCTCTACCCCTTTGCTATTGTGAATTCCTTCGCGGGATTGCAGAAGCGGCGGCTTCATCCGCTCCCAATTGGTGCTCCTACTCCCTTCGAGGTCTCCTCGATTGATTGTAGGCTGTGTTGGTTGGTTCTTTGAGAGTGTGGTTGGGCGAATCCTCGATTCAGGCTGCCGGTTAAAGACGGTGGTTGGCTTCGAGTTTTATTTGTCAGGTTGCACTAGTTACCGCTGCTTGCAGCAAGTTATCTTGGCTTCTTTGAAGCTAGTTATCTGAAGATTGATCCTACATCGTGAAGATCGGGCATTGTGACGCATCATCTGGTATCAAAGCCTCCGTTGCCACGGTAGGATTCTTTACCCTTAGCTACATATATTTTGTGTTCGTCCTATCCACCAAAAAGCCATAAAATATTTTTGACATAGCCCTTTGTTTTAATCTGTTGTTCCAGTGAGTTTTATTAAGTTTCAGTCCTTAGAGTCTTTGTTTAGTTGCTGGTCACTCTATCCTTCGTGTTTCCTTTGAGCCTCTTATATATATCTGAAAATATCCACAAAAAGAAAAATCTGAAAACCCTCATCATTACCTTCGCGTTAACTTTGATCCTATTTAAGTTATAGCTGCTAGTTGAGTTCTTTGTCAATTATTATAAAGTGTGCAATATCATATCAGATCTCTGTGTTTAGTTCTATAAAAAAAGAGAAGAAAGAAAAGTACCAAAAAAGTGTTAAGCAATATTGTGAAAGAAAAGAAAAACGATCAGTTTGTTTATGTGCACAAGTGCTGAAAGTTCATCAAGTTGTTCAACCAGTTTGCTATTGTTATTTGGTGCAAAATTTTGGTTGGATCTGATCGCAACACTTGCATTCCAATCATACTCCTTGATTTGCATCAAATCTGAAATTTCTTTGCACGTGTGTTTGATCTACTTCCATCACTCGAATCTTGTGGTCAGCACTAGGCAGTGAACTTCTAGTTGGATTGTTATTTAACTTTACAACAACTAGGATTCAGATTGCATTCCTTATTTACTATTCCCCACCAAGCTCCACATATAAGCCATCCTAATCGGTACTATGGTCTTGTATTCGCTTAACCATCACTTTCTTGTTACCACCACACATTTTTCTTGCAACCCGTAGGGACCTCATAAGAGCTTTGGTTGGTAAGAGTGGTGAGGTTGTGAGATTCTATATAGCTTCATATTCCACCTATATTTGTTGCCTTGTCGCCACTAATTTCGCAGGAAGATGGATCCCAACGCTGAGATTGAAGACTGTGTCACCATGATACAATTCAATGAGCTCAAACAAAGCATAGAAGCCAAGCAAGATCTGTTGGCACAAGATCTTCAGACACTTATGGCTGAAATCAGAGGTCGTCGTCGATTCCCTGACGGTGCAAGAAACCATGATGAAGATGGAGAAGAAGGTGAAGGAAATTATTCTAGAAGAGCAAGTGAACATGGGAGGAGAAATCAAGGTGCTGCACATGGTAGAGGAAGAGGTCGGAATCGAAGAAATAATAACAATGAAGAATCTGAATTTGGGGATGATGATGGTCAGTCCCAACATTGCTATGGTCGTCGTCATCATAGAGGCATCAACCAAGAAGAGAGATTTGGGAAACTTAAGTTTACCATGCCAAAATTTGATGGTAGATCTGATCCTGAAGATTACTTCACATGGGAATTGAAGGTGGAGATAATCTTCCGCCTACAAAATTATTCAGAGGAGAAGAAACTTGCAATGGCATCTCTTGAGTTTGAAGGATATGCCCTAATTTGGTGGGAGCAACTTCTTCGTGATCGTGAAGAAGATGGAGAGGACCCTATTATTACTTGGCAAGAGATGAAGCGAGAAATGAGAATTCGTTTTGTGCCGAAGCATTGTCGGCGTGATCTTTTTGATAAATTGCAGAACTTGAGGCAAGGAAGTTTCTCTGTTGAGGAGTATTATAAGGAGATGGAGAAGGCCATGATTAGAGCCAATGTGTATGAAGACGAAGAGCAAACCATTGCACGTTTCATGGCTGGGTTACACCGCAACATTCAGCGTATTGTTGAGTTTTAGCCGTACCAAAGTCTTATTGATTTGGTACATCAAGCCACCAAAGCTGAACGCTAGCTGCAACAAGATGCTAAGAGCAGCAAGCCCTTGTCATATGGTGCACGAATCATGACTGGAGGAAGCAAATCGATCTCAAGGTTTACTGCTGCATCCTCAACAACAAAAGGTTCAACTGGAGGCTTGCGATCCAATATTCAAGGCAATTCTAGTGGAAAGAACGATGCTGCTCCAAACACTGGTTATAAACCAGCAGCATCCACTTCAACATCAGTGGGTTCAACAGCCAAGAGTAGTGGTATTTAGTGCTTCAAGTGTGGAGGTCGTGGTCATGTCATAAAGGAATGTCCAAATAATCGTGTGATCCTTGTGACTGATGATGGATAATATACATCAGCTAGTGAAGAGGAAGCTGAAGCAGGAAATGAAGATGACATTGATAAATCTGAAGAACATACGGGATGTGAATTTGAGCATGGTACTACTCTTGTGGCTACACAAATCTTGAGTGTTCAAATGAAAGAAGCTGAAATTGGACAGCGACATAATCTTTTTCAAACGCAAGCCAAAGTGCAAGACAAAGTAGTAAAGGTGATCATTGATGGAGGGAGCTGCCATAATCTTGCAAGTCGTGAGATGGTTGAAAAGCTTGGTTTGAAGTTGCAGCGACACCCTCATCCATATCATGTCCAATGGTTGAATGAATCAGGAGATATCAAGATTGATTATAAGGTGAAAGTTCCGTTCAAGATTGGAGAGTATGTTGACACAGTGGAGTCCGATGTTGCACCCATGTCTGTGTGTCACATGCTGCTAGGAAGACCTTGGCAATATGACCGATATTCTCAGCATTGTGGAAGAACAAATCAATACACGCTAGATCTGAAAGGGAGAAAGTTTGCACTCAAGCCTATGACCCCTCAACAAATCATGGCTGAACATTTACAAAAGAAAATTGAAACTAGTGTAGCAAGTATAGGAGGAGTTTTAATGCAACAAGGAAAACATATAGCATATTTTAGTGAAAAATTGGGAGGTGCTCAATTAAATTATTCTGTGTATGACAAAGAATTGTATGCTTTGGTCCGAGCGCTTGAAACATGGCAGCACTACTTATGGCCAAAAGAGTTTGTTATTCATTCCGATCATGAAGCTTTGAAGTATTTGAAAGGGCAAGCCAAACTGAACCGTCGCCATGCCAAATGGGTTGAGTTTATCGAAACATTTCCATACATTGTGAAATATAAGAAAGGTAAGAACAATGTGGTCGCTGATGCCTTGTCTCGAAGGAATGTGTTGTTGAATCAACTAAAGGTAAAAGTTTTGGGACTTGAAAATTTGAAAGAAATGTATAATGATGATCCTGAATTTTCAGAACCATACAATCATTGTAAAGATGGAAAAGATTGGGAAAAATATCATATACATGATGGATTTTTGTTTAGAGCTAACAAACTTTGTGTACCAAATTCTTCAGTTAGATTGCTTTTATTGCAGGAATCACATGGAGGAGGTCTAACAGGTTATTTTGGACAAAAGAAGACTTATGAACTGCTCAGTGATCATTTCTATTGGCCCAAGATGAGGAGAGACGTCATCAGATTTGTGGAGCGTTGTGTCACCTGTCACAAAGCTAAGTCAAAACTGAACCCTCATGGTTTATATACTCCTTTACCCACTCCTAAAATTCCTTGGGAAGACATAAGCATGGATTATATTTTAGGGCTGCCGATGACTCGAAAAAAGAGAGATTATATTTTTGTTGTGGTTGATAGATTTTCAAAAATGGCTCATTTTATCCCATGCAACAAGAGCGATGATGCTTCACATGTTGCCAATTTGTTTTTTAGAGAAATCTTGAGGCTACATGGAGTGCCCAAGACCATCGTATCTGACCGTGATGTGAAGTTTGTGAGCTATTTTTGGAAAACATTGTGGACAAAGCTTGGGACTAAACTTTTGTTCTCCACCACATGCCACCCCTAAACTGATGGCCAAACTGAAGTAGTGAATCGTACATTGTCAATGCTGCTGCGAACAATGGTAAAGAAGAACTTGAAGGATTGGGAGGAATGTTTGCCACACGTGGAGTTTGCTTATAACAGGGCAGTACATTCTACAACTAATTTATGCCCCTTCGAAATTGTATATGGGTTCAAACCTATTGCTCCGATAGATTTGTTGCCCCTTCCATTGCAGGAAAGAACTAATATGGAAGCTTCCAAGCGTGCTGCATACATAAAAAAGATACATGAGAAGACCAAGGAAGCAATTGAGCTCAAAGCAGTGCGCAAGGCAGTAATCATGAACAAGCATAGGAAGAAAGTGTTATTTGAACCGGGTGACTTGGTTTGGATTCACTTGCGCAAGGAGCATTTTCCTGATTAGCGCAAATCCAAATTGATGCCACGAGGGGATAGTCCATTTCGTGTTCTTACCAAGATCAATGATAATGCATACAAGATAGATCTTCCACCAAGCTATGGCGTGAGCAACACGTTCAATGTTGCTGACCTCTTACCATATACAAGTGAAGACACTTCAGAGTCGAGGACGACTCCTTTTCAAGGGGAGGAGGATGATATGACCATGCCATTAAGCAATACGTTACAACCCCCAAGGCATACTACATCAACGCAAGTATAACTAACATCATCACCAACCCAAGCCCTTGATGGACCAATTACACGTAGCCGAGCTAAGAAGCTACATCAAGAGGTGCACGCGCTACTTTATGAATTTCAATTAAACACTAATGAGAACTTTATGCTACCTAAGTCGTGTATGTTGATATTACTTAGGTTCACCAAAGAGGAAGGACAAAACATATCGAGGGCGAATCAACAAGAAGAGCTATGTCCGAGTCAGTCTAGCGCAACAGAACTGTCCAGAAGAAACAGTCATATCTTTTGATTCCCAAAAGCTATTGTTGGGACCATGCTTCATTGCCGAAGGTCCTGCAGGAAGAAACACCTTCAACAAATCTGTTTATACGTGATACCGAAGCTACCGCTCACGAAGTTTCGACGCTATAGCGTATCCAAAGACGAAGGATCGAACCGACTTAAAGATGGAATGACCTTTTAGTCCATAAGGGTCTGAGTTATAATAGTGATCTTCTGTAAGGGGCATGATTGTAATTTCTTACAGGCTGCGTCCTGTGCCTATAAATAGGTGAACAGTACTCCTTTACTGTTCACGGAATCCTGTATTTGCTAACGCAGTATTCTGGAATTATTGTTTTCTGCCAAGGCGAAGGTATAAATGTACCTAAATATGATGGTTTAACATTCAAGTTCACATTATAAAATAAATAGATAAATAAATAATGTTATTTATTCTTGATATTCTGTAATATTTTGTATTTTATATTTCATCTTGCATCATTTTATCTCTGATCACGAAGTGATATGTTATTTCATAACCTTCGTCCGAAGATCATTAAATCCTTGGGGAAATAATGCTTCAGCGGACGAAGGGCTCTAATATCTAACATTCTATGTTGCCTTGTTCTTAATCTATAGCATTTGAGAACAAGTCCCCAACATTGGCGCCCACCTCCGGTGAACTCACTTCCACTTTTTAACCTGATGGCTTCGTTCAAGAACCAAGCTCGAACAGCTTCGGCTCCGAAGCTAATTCTCCCGATAACAGGCGGTTCATGCTCAGAGCCAGCTAACAAGAAGCAGAAGAAGGAGGCAAAAAGAAGAGTACAACATGTAGGGGTACAAGGACCCTTCATCAAGTCAAGATGGTCTCACATCCCAATTACCTTCTCTCAAGAGGATCTTCAGCTCAAGGATTACCCACACAATGATGCTATGGTTATCTCTTGTGTGATCAAAGGATTTCTGGTCCACAATGTTTTGGTTGATACAGGCAGTGCAGCGGATATTATATTTGCTAAGGCCTTTAGACAAATGCAAGAACCTGAAGACAAGATTCATGATGCTACGCACCCTCTTTGTGGCTTCGGAGGAAGACAGATTGTAGCGCTTGGTAAGATTACCATGCCAGTGACCTTCGGGTTCGTCAACAATACAAGAACTGAGCAAGTTGTGTTTGACATTGTCGACATGGAGTATCCCTACAATGCTATCATTGGTCGCGGAACACTTAATGCTTTCGAAGCAATTCTTCATCCAACATATCTTTGCATGAAGATACCTTCGGATCAGGGACCTATTGCTATTCATGTGAGTCAGGAAGCTGCCAGAAAGGCCGAGGGGAATTGGACTGATTCAAAGGCAATCCACAATATAGATGAAGCCGAAGCTTGTGAGCAGTACAAATACAGAAGGGAGAAGGCTGCTTCGGCCGATCAGCCGAAACCCATGCTTTTATGCAAAGATATCACAGAGCAGAAGGTACTGCTGGGATCTCAATTGTCTGAGGAACAAGAGAAAACCCTGATAAGATTCCTATTCAACAACAAAGATGTCTTTGCATGGTCAGCTAACGATCTCTGTGGCGTCAACAGGGATGTTATTGAACACTCGCTCAATGTTGATCCATCCTTCAGACCCTGAAAGCAGAGGCTTCGGAAGATGTCTGATGACAAGGCCGAAGGTGCTCGAAATGAAGTAAAAAGACTCCTTAGCGCTAGAGTCATCAGAGAAGTAAAGTATCCAGAATGGCTGGCTAACACTGTTATGGTAAAAAAGGCAGTGGCAAATGGAGGATGTGTACTGATTTTACTGATCTCAACAAGGCTTGTCCGAAGGATGAGTTTCCATTGCCAAGGATAGATTCCCTAGTTGATGCAGCAGCTTCATCAGAACTTATGAGTCTGTTGGATTGTTATTCAGGCTATCATCAAATTTGGATGAAGAAGGAGGATGAGCCAAAAACCAGCTTCATAACCCCTAGCGGAACATATTGTTACCTTCGGATGCCTGAGGGGCTCAAGAACGCTGGAGGAAGCTTCAGCAGAATGACAGCAAAGGTTCTTCATTCTCAGATAGGCAGAAATGTGCTAACTTATGTTGATGATATCATTGTAAAGAGCACGAAACAAGAAAATCACATTGTTGATCTGCAAGAGACTTTCGCTAATTTTAGACAGGCCGGTCTAAAACTAAATCCAGAAAAGTGTGTTTTCGGAGTAAAAAAGGGGAAATTCCTTGGTTGCCTAGTTTCAACAAAAGGGATTGAGGCTAATCCAAATAAAATCGAAGCTATTCTCCGAATGGAACCACCAAGCACAAAGAAGGGGGCTCAGCGATTGACAGGAAGACTGGCATCCCTCAACAGATTCATATCTAGATCAGCAGAGAGAAATTTACCATTCTTCGAAGTGCTGAAGTCAGTCGAAGTTTTTCAATGGGGATCAATTCAGCAGAAAGCCTTCGAAGAGCTGAAGCAATATTTGATAGATCTAACGACGTTAACTCCACCAACGCCAGGGGCTCCTCTGTTGTTATATGTGGCAGCCTCGCACTCAGCGGTAAGTGCGGCACTTGTCCAAGAGAAGCTTGAAGGGCAAGTCAAAAAGCAAGCCCCAATATACTTTGTATCCGAAGTTCTTAGTTTATCAAAGAAAAATTATACAGAATTGGAGAAGGTGCTATATGCTGTTTTGATGGCTTCCAGGAAGCTTCGGCACTATTTTCAAGCATACAATATAATTGTCCCTTCTTCACAACCATTGAAGGATATTATGAGAAATAGAGAAGCTACTGGAAGGGTTGGAAAATGGGCTGCGGAACTCAACGAGTTTTGCATCGATTATGTGCATAGATCTTCGATTCAGTCTCAAGCGCTAGCAGACTTCATTGCTGACTGGACGCCAGGGGCTCAGGAAGAAGAAGTGAGTAAAGATGCCGAAGCTTGGACAGTATTCTGCGATGGTTCTTGGGGAACCTTCGGGGCAGGAGCAGCCGCTGTGTTGGTCGCACCATCCAAAGTTAAAACTTGCTACGCAGCAAGACTTGATTTTAGCTGCACAAATAACATTGCTGAGTACGAAGCTTTACTTTTGGGTCTTCGGAAGTTAAAGGCAATGGGAATTAGAAGGACAGTTCTTAAAACTGATTCCTAGGTTATTTCTGGTCATATTGACAAGAGTTGCAAGGCAAGAGACCCGAAGCTGGAGAAATATTTAGACATGGTCCGAAGGATTGAAGCTTCCTTTGAAGGGTTTTCTGTCAAAAATATTCCTCGAGGAGAAAATGAACATGCTGATTTGCTAGCCAAGTCAGCAGCACAGGGGCTGCCCTTACCTTCGGAAGTATTTTTTGAAACAATAAAAGCACCTTCGTTTGAACTCCTTGAAAGAGTAGTCCTCAATATATCTCCTGTTTATAGTGAAGACTGGAGAACTGAGATCATCTCTTACCTTCAGGGTAACTTCCTTTCAGATGACGAAGCTTATAACAAGAGAATAGAGGCAAGAGCTCGTCCATATGTAATAATAGAAGGGGAGTTGTACAAGCATGGGGTCTGTTCTGCGCTACTCAAATATTTATCCAGAGCCGAAGGTATAGAATTGATGAAGGAAATACACGCAGGCCTGTGTGGATCTCACATTGGATCTAGGCCTTTGCTGGGAAAAAATTTTCGTCAAGGATTTTATTGGCCAAAGGCAGCTTCGGATGCAGTAGAGTTAGTCCAAAAGTGCGAAGGCTGTCAGAAATGTGCAAGAGATCAAAAACAACCTTCGTCTTTAACCCAGTTAATACAACCCACTTGGCCATTGCAAAGATGGGGCCTTGATTTGTTAGGTCCGCTACCACCAGCACAAGGGAACTTAAGATATGTTGCAGTGGCAGTGGAATATTTTTCTAAATGGATTGAGGCAAAGCCTTTAGCTACAATAACTTCGGTTACTATTCAAAAGTTTTTCTGGCAAAATATTGTCTGTCGATTTGGAGTGCTGAAGGCCATCACTATCGACAATGGAACGCAGTTTGATTCCGAAGCTTTCAGAGAATTTTGTGAACAAATTGGCACGAAGATCCATTTTGCATCAGTTCGACATCCGGAGTCAAATGGACTTGTTGAAAGGGCTAATGGCATCATAATGACAGGAATAATGAAGTTAATCTTTAATCAGCCCAGGGGAAAGTGGCCAGATGAATTAATCAAAGTGGTGTGGAGCCACAACATAACAATATCAAGATCAACAGGTTTTACACCTTTCAAATTGTTGTTTGGTGACGAAGCAATAACTCCGGAAGAAGCAAAAGCAGGATCAATAAGAATAATAGCTTCGACAGAAGATAAAGCTGAAGCCGACTATTCTGTGGAAAAAGATGCCATAGAAGGGATCAGGCTTCAAGCTGTGCAAAACATCAATAAATACCAAGCAGAAACAATAAAATGGCGTGATAGAAAGGTTCGCCTAAAGAATATTGAGCCAGGACATTTGGTGCTTCGAAGAGTAGCCAACCCAGAGACAGTAGGCAAGCTACAACTAAAGTAGGAAGGACCTTTTCTGGTAGTATCTTCTTCAAGACCCGGTTCCTACAGATTGAAGGATATGGACGGTAACGACATTCCTAGATCATGGAATGCGGATGAGCTTCGACGATATTATGTTTAGCTTGATGTAATTTTTTCTATTCTTTCTTGTGGCACCCTTTTCCTTTCCAAAGGGAGAGAAAGGTTTTTAATGGGGCCACAGAATGTAATTTTTCTTTTTCTTATTTCAACTTTATAAGAGCAATATCCCCCAAAGATGTAAATGTAAAAGCTGAGAATGCACCATCGAGTGCAAAGGAAAAAGAAAAGAAAACAGGGAGAAGCTCAAAAGTCGTTCCTAAGGGAATGCAGAGCCTACAGCGAAAAATAAACGCTGATTCCGCCGAAGTAAAAGGCGAAGAAGCTCATAAGGGAGGCTTACAGCGAAAAATAAACGCTGATTCCGCCGAAGTAAAAGGCGAAGAAGCTCCTAAGGGAGGCTCACAGCGAAAAGTCAGCGCTGATACAACGAAAAGTAAACGGTGAAGCCGAAAAATAAGCGGCAAGAAGATTTGAATCATTCCTAAGGGAATGAAGGTTATGATTATGGTTTCGAATATATATCCGGACATTCATTTGCACGATACATCACATCATGATATTTGCATTCATAAACATTCATTTAGACATGCATAGGATCATTATCATCATATCATACAGAAAGGGCAGATGCTCCGGCTCTAAGGATAAAGCTTCAGAAAAAATAGAAAGAAGAAATTTTTATGCTTCGTTGTGTACGAAAAGAAGGGAAGGTGTTTTTTGCCTACGGCTCAAAAAGAAAATTTCGTCCACAGCAAAGCAGATTGTACACGGACAAAGGGGAAAAGATATATTACAAGGTACGCACAAATTTACATAAGTTTCTTTACAATCATATTACAAAATTTTTCTCTAGAATCTTATGCAGCAAAGTCTTTCGGAACATCTGTTAAGGCTTCAGCTCGTTATTCTTTAGCTTCATCATCCTGTACATATTTAAACAGAATGAGAAAAGAGAGAATTCAAGGAGAAGGTAAAAGTAACAAGTATAAGTTTCTCACTGGCTTAAGGTGGCTCCGAGCTTCGTCACCAGCCATTTTTCGCCTGCCATTTATCCAAATCTGAGTCATAAACCTGTTTCCTATGCTTCGAGCTAGGCTGGGGATGTCAATCAAATCTGCTGGCGACAAACTGAAGTTTGGCCTATTAACAATTTTCCCGTGCGTGCAGCCAGCCTTCAGGAAAGCAGTAGCCGTGCCTCGAGAAGCTAACAGGGCGCAGAAATCGGCATGCCCAGCGATAACTTCGTCAAGTGCATCAACTTCGCCCTCAATGTATTCAAAGGTGCTCGGCAAGTTTTCAGCTGAAGATGTAAACTTGTCAGAGCTGGCCCCAATTGAGTAAAATACATCCTTCAGCCGCTGCACACATCGGTTGCCAAAATCTAAACATTTTTCCTGAAGCTCCTTCAATGATTTCTGCAAATTTGAATTCTTCTCAATTTCGGTTTTGAGACTGGTTTCAAGAATATTCTTTTCTTGCTCAGTTTTTTCTGATTTTATGAGTAATTCGCTGTTTAATTTGTCAATTTCGGCTTGAGCTTCAGCCAGTGAACCTTCCATAGAGTGAATGACGAAGTCCTTCTTCTCCAAGGTAGCTTCGTGATCTTTAACTTTATTTTCAAGTTCTTGAATGTCGAAGTCCTTTTTCTTCAAAGTAGCTTCGTAACTTTTGACTTTATTTTCTAGATCTTTGATGGTAGCTTCGTTTTTCTCGTCTTCAAGATCTTGTTGCATCCTCAACACTTTACTTAATAATATACTCTGGCAAAACAACCTTCGTCAAAAATCATCTTGATTCAAAAAAAAACCTTCGTCAAGTTGAGAGTTTTTACCTTGAAATTAGCATAGAACAGGCTACCCGCGATATGCTGTCGCTGATACCTGCAGAGGTCCGCTTCAATCTTCGGCAGCCCAACATTCTTTGACAAAGTCCTAACAACTTTGGCCTCGGTTCGATTCCGAAGGCATCTTAGTTTCCCTTCATTGACTCCGCCAAACAGCAGAGCCCCTGGTTTGTACCCACAGGATACAGCATATTTCTTTAGCTCTTCTTTTTCAGTTTCTGATAATTCTTGTCCCAGTATATCTTGAAAATTGAAATTTTCCTCTTCCAAAGTATCTTCAGTTTGCTTTTTTCCCTTCTCAATTGTCGTGTCCACAGCAGCCACAGCAGCTTCTTCCTCAGCCATTTTTAGAAGTATGTTATCAATATCACCAAGTGTGGTTTCTAGATTGGGATCTTCGGCGGTCTCGGTTTCGGCTCCGGTGGCTGCTCTTGTGGCTTCGACTTCGGTGGCTTCGGCTCCGGTGGTTGCGGTTTCGGCAGTGCCAGCGCTTTCAATAAATGGTATTTTTGATGCCGATGTCGGTGGCGGTGTCTGATGAATGACATCGGCCACTTGGATAATTCTCCTTCTTTTCGGCTTAGCGGGAATTTTTGTTGCCGGAGGTTCTTTTTCCTTCTGAAAAACTTCGTCAGTTCTGGCGCCAGCGGACTTAGCTTGACAGGCAAAGGTTCAGTCATTACCTTTAGAATCTCTTCCACTTCGGTAGCAGAAGGTGTCGCAGGAGCTTCCTCCTCTTGGCCTGATGTCTTTGGTTTCGGGGATGCAGCTTTTCTTTTCTTTGGAGCAACTATCTTCGGCTCAGGGCTCAGCTTTTTGTTCTCAGAAATTTCTTTGTCCTTTTTAACCAATTTACTACCTTCTTTGTCAAGAGCGCTGGCAACTCTTTTTCTTTTCTGCCCTTCAGCAACTTTGCCCAACTGCTCATAGTCAGGATAATCAAAATTCAAGGCATCCATCACCCGATTCATTCTTCGCTTCGAATGAGTGCCGAAGGCTGCAGTCATTAATTGATCTTCTTTTTTAGAATAGTTGCCGAGGATCTCGTTGCACATAACCTCAATTGTATCCAACCACTCTTGGCAAGGTGTTTTAAAATGTTTTTTAAACTTGAAATAATAAGGTAGTTGAACAAGCTCTTTCTTCTTCTTCTCTTCTTTCAACTTCGGCATGTCCCATTCCTTCAAAGTTGGAAATACCCTGAATGCTAAGAATTCTTGGACTAGATCTCTGGTGCCAATGTGCTCTGCAACAACCCGAAATTCACCCAGTGCAATCTGGCATGGGCTATCCGGATTCATGGTGCATTGAGGCCTAGTTTCTCCGAAGGTTAACCTTAAAGGGCTCTGAACCAGCTTTTCCTTCTTTTCATCAACTTTGACATAAAACCATTCACTCTTCCAGCCAGCTGGCCATTT
The DNA here is from genome assembly GCA_029449295.1 of Zea luxurians. Taxonomy (NCBI): domain Eukaryota; kingdom Viridiplantae; phylum Streptophyta; class Magnoliopsida; order Poales; family Poaceae; genus Zea; species Zea luxurians. The sequence continues at coordinate 36,772 of JAOPSE010001687.1, forward strand.
TGTACGATAACTGATAACTGGATACTTGGCATCTTTTTGATATGCAAAATTGTAGCAGCCGAAATTATCATGCAACCCGTCTTCTCTAGCTTTTGTCTGGTAATGAAGCTCGTGTGCCCAGCAAAAACCCTCGGCAAGTGGCTCTGCCTCCTGGCTTCGGAGTGCCCAGATGTAAACACTAAGCCTAACAATGGAGTTAAGAGTTAACTGATGAAGGTGAATCCCAAACCTCTCTAAAACATCTGCAATCATCCCATGTAGGGGAAATCTTAACCCCGCTTTGAAGAAGCTCTTAAAAACTACTACCTCATCTTTTTCAGGCTTCGGGGTAATCTCTTCTCCTCCGAAGCGAATCAGCCCCTTTTTGTCTTCACTGAAGTAGCCTAACTTCAGTAACTTAGCCATGTCACCCTTAGTAATAGTAGACTTCCCAAACTCTAGGTGGCTGGGTTTAGACGGCATCGCACCATACTCATCCTCAGATTCATTTTCTTCAACGTCAGCTTGTTTTGCTTCGGCAGCAGATATATCCTCTGATGTTGCCAGCCCAGACCGCCTCATTGCTTCGGAAATAGGATCAGTTTCAGTGGCTTTGGCCTCGTCTCCCTCACGCTCAATCCTGGCAGTGGAGCGTAATCTAGCCATTTGATTATGAAATTTCTAAAGTTTTCTCAAATTAATAACCTTTTTTTTCCGAAGCTCTTCTTGTGATGAAGCAGAATTCGGAGTGGTGCTTCGTTTGAGTGCAAGGGTCAAGCTTCGGCTATGGTGAAATTTTTGGCAGCAAAACAGTGCAATTGCAATGAATGCTGTGGTAACTTTACACCTACTTGTCTGTTTATATAGTGCTGCAGGTAAAAAGGTGAATCGTCCAGTCTCTCACACCGGACGAACAGTCGCTCGCACCCACTGAACGGTGGGCCACAAAACCCGAGAAGGTAAATATGCATCGTGGGACTACTCCGCGCTCGGAAGTTGTATCGTTTCTCGGCAATGAGCTCAGGGAAGGTGTTTTTCGGACCTTCGGCTACCCGAAGCTTAAGAGACTTTTTCACGGTTCAAGCTCGTTACGAAAAACGATCTAGCGCCGCGAAGGGGCTACTGTTGGGACCATGCTTTGTCGTCGAAGGTCCTGCAGGAAGAAACACCTTCGGCAAATCTGTTTATACGTGATACCGAAGCTACCGCTCACGAAGTTTCGACGCTATAGCGTATCCAAAGACGAAGGATCGAACCGACTTAAAGATGGAATGACCTTTTAGTCCATAAGAGTCTGAGTTATAATAGTGATCTTCTGTAAGGGGCATGATTGTAATTTCTTACAGGCTGCGTCCTGTGCCTATAAATAGGTGAACAATACTCCTTTACTGTTCACGGAATCCTGTATTTGCTAACGCAGTATTCTGGAATTATTGTTTTCTGCCAAGGCGAAGGTATAAATGTACCTAAATATGATGGTTTAACATTCAAGTTCACATTATAAAATAAATAGATAAATAAATAATGTTATTTATTCTTGATATTCTGTAATATTTTGTATTTTATATTTCATCTTGCATCATTTTATCTCTGATCACGAAGTGATATGTTATTTCGTAACCTTCGTCCGAAGATCATTAAATCCTTGGGGAAAGAATGCTTCAGCGGACGAAGGGCTCTAATATCTAACATTCTATGTTGCCTTGTTCTTAATCTATAGCATTTGAGAACAAGTCCCCAATAGCTATGAAGGCCCATAAGTACTTTTTGGAAAGCTCTTGAAGTCTAGTTTCCAATGCTTCTAAAGCCGACTTAATCAAATCTACCAGAAAGGTAGCCGACCTACTTTAGTGCTGACTGGTCAGAAGGTCAACAGTCTGCTTGATGACCAAGTTTTCGTATTAAACTGCATCATTCTACGAAGTTTCATTAAGCATGCTATATATGGTGAGAAAGCTTATCAAGTTAGCTTTCCAATGCAACCAGTCCCACGTCATTTGAAGATTCCTAGAAGAAGTTATTGTCAAAATACTGAAGGCTGCGCAGAAGTCAAACAGCCACACGGAAATCAGCTCTGCAGATCTCCCGAAGAGGCTCCTTCACATTAGCACGTGAAAATACTTTTGTTTCGTGTTTATACCTCGCTAAGGCTGGTTGTTACTAGTATAAATGCCCCCCTATGTCTATGATGTAAGTCAGCTTATGATAATCTAAAACAGAACCCCTTTGTTCAGCTGTGTGCTAACAAATATTGAGAGTGATCTCTACCCCTTTGCTCTTGTGAATTCCTTCGCGGGATTGCAGAAGCGGTGGCTTCATCCGCTCCCAATTGGTGCTCCTACTCCCTTCGAGGTCTCCTCGATTGATTTTAGGCTGTGTTGGTTGGTCCTTTGAGAGTGTGGTTGGGCGAATCCTCGATTCAGGCTGCCGGTTAAAGACGGTGGTTGGCTTCGAGTTTTATTTGTCAGGTTGCACTAGTTATCGCTGCTTGCAGCAAGTTATCTTGGCTTCTTTGAAGCTAGTTATCTGAAGATTGATCCTACATCGTGAAGATCGGGCATCGTGACGCATCAATAGCAAGTCAAAATTTATCTGAATTCATTCTAATACACTCCAATCCACATAAAATTGGAATAACCGAACAAGGCCTAAATGTTAGACCATGCCTAGTAGTTCACCTATATTGTTACCCCAGAATACTGTTTTGTACTGTTTTACACTGTCGAGTGTATTGTTTATAAAATGAAGTTTGAATATGGGTATGAGCATGAGTAAACTTGCTAGCTAATAAAGGCCCCTTTCGCATGACTTCTCACCACCATCATTAGTGTTGCAACTTGGGTCGTGCCGTGACGGTCCGGCACGAGCCCGCCGTGTTTCGGGCCTCAGTTAGTCAGGCCTCGCTAGCACGAAATATAATCGGGTCGTGCCTTACCGGGCTTGGTGAGTAGAAGTAAGGCCCAGCATGGCCCTAAAGCACGATGGGCTTCCGTCGGGCCATGCTGGCCTAGGCACGACACGCAATAAGTGAACACAACAAGATTTGAGCACTAGAGATTAGTACAAGTTATCATCATTCACTAAAACAGTGAACACAACAGAATTTAAGCACTAGGGATCACTACAAGTCATCACCATTCACTAAATCAGTGAACACAACAAGATTTGAGTGATGGGCTGCCAGGTGCAGGATTATTGTAGATTCATCTCTTCTGGCAATGCGCCTGTATCCGAGTGATGGGTTGCCAGGTGCAAGCCAGTGCTTCATCCCTGTTGGTCCTTCTGGCAGCTCCTTCGCAAATATTCCAAATGGCGTGGTGTTGAACGCAAGCAGACCTTTCTCTGTTGATATTTCTGGGAGTTGCTCAAATGACAGGCCACCATTGACCTCAAACATGTGGTTTTCTTCGTCTCGTTCTTGCAGCTCCTATGCAATCGGCATTAGGTAGTAGGCATATATGACATACCTCGCGGCCTCGTGGCCTCGCGGCGGAGACGCAGGGAGCAGGAAGGAAGCCAGGCCAGCGGACGCTGCGGCTGCACTCCAGCTCGTGGACTCTGGACAGTCCACCCGCTGACCCGCAGACCCGCACCGCATGCGCATGGTCTCCTGTCTCCTCGGCTGCGCTCCAGCTCCATCAGTCTCCAGCCTCCAGCACAACAGTTCAGCAGAAGCAGAGGGAGAAGGCGTCGAGTCGGGAGGAAAAAAGGAGGGGCGCCCGTGCTGCCTGCTGCGCACGATGAGTGAAAGGAAAGGAGCCTGGAGCAGGAAGCTAGGAAGCTGGGTGGCTGGGCATGCTGGATGAATGGATGGCGGCGGCCGACGGAGGAAAGTGGGAGGAAACCCTAATCGCGTGTGGTAGATGAAAGCCGGCCTGCGTGACTCAGTCTGTGGTGGATAAAACCTAATCGCGTGTGGCCGTGAGCCACACACCGTGCTGTTTCCGTGCCGGGCCGGCACGAACCCGGCCCACAGCGACGTGCCGAGCCTTATAGCACGACGGGCTGACATTTAGATCACGGCCTAGCGGCCTAGCCCGCGATTCGTGTCATGCTAGCCCGATTTAAAATCAGCCGTGTCAGGCCATGCTTTATTCTATTTATCACGGGTCGTGCTCAGGCTGGCCCATTGGACACGGCCTAGACTTTCAGGACTAACCATCATGGCTTTGCATTTTTTTCTTATAAGTCGTACCAAACAACAATTTAGCATGTTGTCTTTGGTAAAAACACTTATTTCTTTTCTATTAGGGAGGTGAAGCCAAAGAAGGCTTTCCCTTGGCCCATGGTTATTTTGCGAAATTGTTCACACTAAGAACGATAAAAGGTAGCAGTTACCGTAAAAAACCGAGCGAGATTTTCAACCTTGGTTTGGCTACAGTAAAAAGACAGATAAAATCTATCTTAGGTGTTGGGGGTCTTCTTCCCCGCCAAAGGTCCTCAAGACAAAAACACCTTTGGCAAAGTGATACAGAAGTCTTCCCTTTCTCTACCGAAGGTTCTCAAGACGAAGACTTTGCGTAGAAGCAACGATGTCAAATGCCAAAGCTACCATCAGCTTCAATTCAGATCAAGCAGAACAGGAAAAGACTAAATAGACCTTAGTAGTCTAGGTTATGTCCATAAATAAATGTTGAGGGTCATGAATGTAATTTTACCCGGGCTGCATCCCGTGCCTATAAATAGATGAACAGTAACATCGTACTGTTCACGCTAAATTGTACTCACTCTCTCGTGTCTTCACCTTCGAGCAAGCCGAAGGTATCAATGTAATATGAATTATGTTGATACTCATACATGTTTTATAGAATGCAAATATGAATGAATTAATGAGATACAATTATTATCTTCGTTCCTTTTGCATTCTTGTTTACATATTAAATGATGAAGGTATGTCCTTCATGACCTTCATTTGATGATCATTATATCCATGGGGAGATAATGCTTCGAAAGACGAAGGTCCCTAATAATTCACAATTGTATTGCCTTGTTCTTGATTCACAGTATTTGAGAACAAGTGAACAATATTAGCGCCCACCTCCGGTGAACTCACTTCCGACCACAACAGTGACAATGGCTTCGTGAGGAGCTCAAGCCACGACACCTTCGGCTACGAAGCTAGTGCTCCCAATCATGGGCGGTTCAAGTTCTGAGCCAGCTAACAAGAAGCAAAAAAGAGGCACAAAGAAGGGTACAACATGTTGGAGTACAAGGACCCTTCATCAAATCTAGATGGTCACACATTCCAATCACCTTTCTCAGGAGGACCTTCAGCTCAAGGACTATCCCCATAATGATGCAATGGTCATATATTGTGTTATCAAATGGTTTCTGATTCACAATGTCTTTGTAGACACAGGCAGTGTGAAAGGGAAATGTGCCCTTGGGCCATTTCAATTATATTTTGGTGATTAAGTGACCAACACATAGTGAGTGAGTTATTATGTGCCAAATGAAGAGAGAAGTGCAAATCATGTAACAAGGTACGTTTCTAGACTTAGTACATTGTTTTGAGTACTAACATATTTTGTCTAAGTGCTAGAAATAGCAAAAGAATAGAATTGCAAAAGAGGTGGCTGTGTGCAGCAAACTTCAGCTCGGCTTGGCACACCGGACTGTCCGGTGGTGCACCGGACCGTGTCCAGTGCGCCAGGCCAGCCTCCGGTGAACAGGCCACTCTCGGGAAAATTTGGCAGTGTACAACTATAATTCACCAGACTGTCGGTGGTGCACCAGACTGTCCGGTGAGCCAACAGTCGTCAGCGCAACGGTCGGCCGCGCAATCCGCGGGCGACGCGTGGCCCGCTCCAACGGTCGGCAGGGGGCACCGGACTATCCAGTGTGCACCGGACAGTGTCCGGTGCGCCAACTGCCACGAATCTGCAACGGTCGACTGCGCCAAAATAGGAAGGAGATCCGCACCGGACTGTCTACAGTGACTGTCCGGTGGCGCACCGGACTGTCCGGTGCGCCACCCGACTGAAGGCAACTTTGGCCTTCCTTATTGATCTCCAACGGCTCCTAGCAGCCTTGGGGCTATAAAAGGGACCCCTAGGCGCATGGAGGAGTCACCCAAGCACACTCTAAGCATTCCAAGACTTCTAGTCCTCACTTTCACGCAATCATTCATCGTTCTTGAGATTGGAGCACTTTTCGAGTTGTAAACTCCTTGCGCGTGTTTTGTGTGCTCATCTTCTCACTTGTGTGCGTGTTTGCGGTGTGGATTTAATTCTAGTGTGTGTTGCTCTTCCCAACCTTACTCCGTGCTTTCTTTGTGAACAATCTTGTAAGGGTGAGAGGCTCCAACTTGTGGAGATTCATCGCAAACGGGAAGAAAACTATAAGGAAGAACACCGTGGTATTCAAGTTGATCATTGGATCATTTGAAAGGGGTTGATTGAAACCCTCGTCCATTGGGACGCCACAACATGGAAGTAGGCAAGTGTTATACTTGGCCGAACCACGGGATAAAACACTGTGTCTCTTGTGTTGTCTTTCTCTGTGATTATTGTGATTCGCAAGAGCTCGCTCTATAGCCACTTGGCTCTATTGCACTAACATCTTTATAACCAAGCTTGTGGCTATTTACTGTTGAATTTTACAGGATCACCTATTCACCCCCCTCTAGGTTCTCTCAATTGGTATCAGAGTCGTTTTCTTCACGTAAGGGACTAATCGCCCGAAGAGATGGATCCTAAGGGAAAGGGGATGGTGGTCAACGATAAAGAGAAGGAGTCCATCTTCAATGAGCCAAGGGACGACAAGCCCACGGACCCTGGCTCGAGTCACAAGAAGAAGGACGGGAAGAAGAAGAGATGTATCAAGAAGATCGTCTACTACGACAGCGACAAATCTTCTTCTTCACCAAGAGACGACGATGACAAGAAAAAGAAACCGGTTAATTCAAATTATTCATTTGATTATTCTCGTATTCCTTTCAATTCCAATGCTCATTTGCTTTCAATTCTTCTTGGTAAACCTCCACACTTTGATGGAGAGGACTACTCTTCTTGGAGTCACAAAATGTGTAGTCACTTATTTTCTCTCCATCCTAGTATTTGGGAGATAGTTGAAAATGGAATGCAATAGTATGGATAACCCTGTATTTATTAATGAGCAAACTCATAAAAATGCACAAGCTACCACCGTTTTGCTAGCATCTTTGTGCAGGGATGAGTACAACAAGGTGAGCGGCTTGGACAACGCCAAGCAAATCTGGGACACCCTCAAAATATCACATGAGGGAAACGACGCCACCATGATCACCAAAATGGAGTTGGTGGAAGGCAAGCTGGGAAGGCTCGTGATGATCAGGGGAGAGGAGCCAACACAAACGTACAACAGGCTCAAGACCCTGGTCAACAAGATTAGGAGCTATGGAAGCACAAGATGGACAGACCACGACGTTGTCCGACTTATGCTCAGGTCTTTTACTGTTATTGACCCACATCTTGTGAACCTCATCCGTGAAAATCCCAGGTACACAAAGATGACGCCCGAGGAGATACTCGGAAAATTTGTGAGCGGGCGCATGATGGTCAAGGAGGCAAGGTATGTTGATGATGCATTAAACGGCCCAATGCCCATCTACGAGCCGCAACCCATTGCGCTCAAGGCAACAAGCAGCAAGGAGGCGCTACCAAGCAAGGTAGCACAAGTAGAGGCTGCCGGGCTCAACGAGGATGAAATGTCGCTCATCATCAAGCGCTTCAAAACCGCTCTTAAAGGACGCAAGGAGTACCCCCAACAAGAACAAAACAAGGGGAAAGCACTCCTGCTTCAAGTGCGGTAAGACTGGTCACTTTATAGCAAATTGTCCCAATAATGCTAATGACCAGGAACAAGAAAAGAGCGGGAAGAAGGAGAAGAAAAAGAACTACAGGAAGGCAAAGGGCGAGGCACACCTCGGAAAGGAATGAGACTCGGACTGCTCTTCTTCTGACTCCGACGACGAAGGACTCGCTGCCTCGGCCTTCAACAAGTCCTCTCTCTTCCCCAACGAACGACACACTTGCCTCATGGCCAAGGAGAAGGAGGTAAGTGTTCGTGATACCCCTAAATACACTACTTCTAGTGATGATGATTCTAGTGATGATGAAGTAGATTGCTCAAGCTTATTCAATGGTTTAGATAGAGCTAAAGTAGATAAAATCAATGAATTGATTGATGCTTTAAATGAAAAGAATAGACTCTTAGAAAAGCAAGATGATATTTTGTATGAAGAGCATGATAAGTTTGTTAGTGTACAAAAATCTCTTGCTTTAGAAACTAAAAGAAATGAAAAGTTATCCTCTGAATTGTCTGTGTGCCATGAATCAATCTCTAGCTTAAAGATTTTGAATGATGATTTAAATACTAAGCTAGAGGTAGCTGATAAATATAGTTCATGTGTAGAACATGTTGTAATTTTTAATAGATGTAAGGACTTTGATGTTAATGCTTGTAATGAACATCTTATTGCTATTACAAAACTGAATAATGAAGTGGCAAGTCTTAATACTCAACTTAAGACATGCAAAAGTGATTTTGATAAGTTAAAATTTGCTAGGGATGCCTACACCGTTGGTAGACACCCCTCAATTAAGGATGGACTTGGCTTTCGAAAGGAAGCCAAGAACTTAACAAGTCAAAGGGCTTCCATTCTCACCAAGGAGAAAGGGAAGGCCCCTATGGCTAATAGCAATCAAAGGAATCATGCTTTCATGTATAATAGGAAAATGGCTAGGCATTCCAATTATAATAGAAGTTATGATCATGATGTTTTTGATTCACATGCTATGTTTGCTTCAAGGTCTACTTTTGTGCATGGTAGGAGTAGGCCTAGAAAAAGTAATGTTGTTCATCATGTACCTAGGAAAATGTGTAATGAACCTTCTACTATTTACCATGCTTGCAATACTTCTTTTGCAATCTTTTGTAAGAATGAAAAAGTAGTTGCTGGGAAGTTGGGGTCCAAATGCAAGGGAGATAAGACATGTATTTGGGTCCCAAAGGCGATTGTGACTAACCTTGTAGGACCCAACAAGAGTTGGGTACCTAAAACCCAAGTATAAATTGCCTTGCAGGTTTATGCATCCGGGGGCTCAAGCTGGATTATCGACAGCGGATGCACAAACCACATGACGGGGGAGAAGAAGATGTTCACCTCCTACGTCAAGAACAAGGATTCCCAAGATTCGATCATCTTTGGAGATGGGAACCAAGGCAATGTTAAAGGACTGGGAAAATTAGCTACTTCATCCGAGCATTCTATCTCAAATGTGTTCTTAGTTGAATCGCTCGGGTACAACTTATTGTCTGTAAGTCAATTAGGTAACATGGGTTATAATTGTCTATTTACCAATATAGATGTATCTGTCTTTAGAAGGAGTGATGGTTCACTAGCTTTTAAGGGTGTATTAGACGACAAACTCTACTTAGTGGATTTTTCAAAAGAGGAGGCCGATCTAGATGCATGCTTAATAGCTAAGACTAGTATGGGCTGGCTGTGGCATCACCGTCTAGCACATGTTGGGATGAAGAACCTTCACAAACTTCTAAAGGGAGAACATGTGTTAGGACTAACAAATGTTTGTTTCGAGAAAGATAGACCTTGTGCAGCTTGCCAGGCAGGGAAACAGGTGGGAAGCGCTCATCACAACAAGAATGTGATGACAACATCAAGACCACTGGAGCTACTACATATGGACCTCTTTGGACCCGTCGCCTACCTTAGCATCGGGGGAAGTAAGTATGGTCTAGTAATTGTTGATGATTTTTCCCACTTCACTTGGGTGTTCTTTTTGTAGGATAAATCAGAAACCCAAGGGACCCTAAAGCGCTTTCTAAGGAGGGCTCAAAACGAATTTGAGCTCAAGGGGAAAAAGATAAGAAGCGACAACGGGTCTGAGTTCAAGAATCTGCAATTGGAGGAGTATCTTGAGGAAGAAGGCATCAAGCACGAGTTCTCCGCTGCCTACACACCACAGCAAAACAATGTGGTAGAGAGGAAGAACAGGACGCTTATCGACATGGCGAGGATGATGTTTGGAGAATTCAAGATGCCCGAGCGGTTTTGGTCGGAAGCTGTGAACACAGCTTGCCACGCCATAAACCGGCTCTACCTACATCGCCTCCTCAAGAAGACCTCCTACGAACTACTTACCTGTAACAAACCCAATGTTTCCTACTTTCGTGTATTTGGGAGCAAATGCTACATATTAGTGAAGAAAGGTAGACATTCCAAATTTGCTCCCAAAGCTGTAGAAGGGTTTTTACTAGGGTATGACTCAAATACAAGGGCGTATAGAGTCTTCAACAAATCATCGGGTTTGGTTGAAGTCTGTAGCGATGTTGTATTTGATGAGACTAATGGCTCTCCAATAGAGCAAGTTGATCTTGATGATGTATATGAAGATGATGTCCAACGGCCGAAATGCGCATGATGGCGATTGGAGATGTGCAACCACAGGAACACCAAGAGCAAGATCAACCTTCTTCCTCAACGATGGTGCATCCCTGAGAGCACCTAGAGGGGGGGGGGGTGAATAGGTGATCCTGTAAAACTTGAAACTTAGTGCCACAAAAACTTGATTAGGAGTTAGTACAATAAGGCCAAGTGACTAGAGAGGAGTTCTTGCAAAACACAATAACCACAAAGAGATCAACACGAAGATGGCACAGTGGTTTATCCCGTGGTTCGGCCAAGTCCAACACTTGCCTACTCCACGTTGTGGCGTCCCAACGGACGAGGGTTGCAATCAACCCCTCTCAAGTGGTCCAACGACCCACTTGAATACCACAGTGTTTTGCTTTGCTTTACTATATCCCGCTTGCGAGGAATCTCCACAACTTGGAGCCTCTCGCCCTTACAAAGATGTTCACAAAGAATCACGGAAGTAAGGTTGGGATGAGCAACGCACACAAGACACAAAATCAGAGCAACAACACGCACACAAGTCACAACACGAGCTCTCAACACAACCCGAAGAGTACACTACTCAAATGGAGCTCTAGTTGCTATCACAAAGAATCAAATGCGCGGAATTGAAGTCTTGGTGCTTAGGAATGCTTAGAGAATGCTTGGTGTGCTCCTCCATGCGCCTCGGGGTCCCTTTTATAGCCCCAAGGCAGATAGGAGCCGTTGAGAGCATTCCAGGAAGGCAATTCTTGCCATCTGTCGCCTGGCGCACCGGACAGTCCGGTGCACCACCGGACACTGTCCGGTGCGGATTTCTTTCCTTCTGTCCGGTGCGGATTTTAGGAGTTCGTATGATGTCTTCTTGAGGATTCGGTGTAGATATAACCGGCTGATGGCGTAGCAAGCGGTGTTAACCGCTTCGGCCCAAAACCGATCCGGCGTCTTGTACTCATCAAGCATGGTTCTTGCCATGTCCAGTAGAGTTCGATTCTTCCTCTCCACTACACCATTTTGTTGTGGGGTGTAGGGAGAAGAGAACTCGTGCTTGATGCCCTCCTCCTCAAGGAAGCCTTCAATTTGTGAGTTCTTGAACTCCGTCCCGTTGTCGCTTTTTATTTTCTTGATCCTTAAGCCGAACTCATTTTGAGCCCGTCTCAAGAATCCCTTTAAGGTCTCTTGGGTTTGAGATTTTTCCTGCAAAAAGAATACCCAAGTGAAGCGAGAATAATCATCCACAATAACTAGACAGTACTTACTCCCGCCGATGCTTGTGTAAGCGATCGGGCCGAATAGATCCATGTGTAGGAGCTCCAGTGGCCGTCGGTCGTCATGATGTTCTTGTGTGGATGATGAGTGCCAACTTGCTTCCCAGCTTGGCATGCGCTACAAATCCTGTCTTTCTCAAAATGAACATTTGTTAATCCTACAATGTGCTCTCCCTTTAGAAGCTTATGAAGATTCTTCATTCCAACATGGGCTAGTCGACGGTGCCAGAGCCAACCCATGTTAGTCTTAGCAATTAAGCAAGTGTCGAGTTCAGCTCTATCAAAATCTACCAAGTATAGCTGACCCTCTAACACTCCCTTAAATGCTATTGAATCATCACTTCTTCTAAAGACAGTGACACCTACATCAGTAAAGAGACAGTTGTAGCCCATTTGACATAATTGAGATACAGAAAGCAAATTGTAATCTAATGAATCAACAAGAAAAACATTGGAAATGGAATGGTCAGGAGATATAGCTATTTTACCCAAACCTTTGACCAGACCTTGATTTCCATCCTCGAATGTGATAGCTCGTTGGGGATCTTGGTATTTCTCATATGAGGAGAACATCTTTTTCTCCCCTGTCATGTGGTTTGTGCACCCGCTATCGATGATCCAACTTGAGCCCCCGGATGCATAAACCTACAAAACAAGTTTAGTTCTTGACTTTAGGTACCCAAACGGTTTTGGGTCCTTTGGCATTAGAAACAAGAACTTTGGGTACCCAAACACAAGTCTTGGAGCCCTTGTGTTTGCCCCCAACAAACTTGGCAATTACCTTGCCAGATTTGTTAGTAAGCACATAAGATGCATCAAAAGTTTTAAATGAAATGCTATGATCATTTGATGCACTAGGAGTTTTCTTCTTAGGCAACTTAGCACGGGTTGGTTGCCTAGAGCTAGATGTCTCACCCTTATACATAAAAGCATGATTAGGGCTAGAGTGAGACTTCCTAGAATGAATTCTCCTAATTTTGCTCTCAAGATAGCCGGCAGGGTACAAAATGTAGCCCTCGTTATCCTGAGGCATGGGAGCCTTGCCCTTAACAAAATTGGACAATCTTTTAGGAGGGGCACTAAGTTTGATATTGTCTCCCCTTTGGAAGCCAATGCCATATTTGATGCCAGGGCGTCTCCCACTATAGAGCATACTTCTAGCAAATTTAAATTTTTCATTCTCTAAGTTATGCTCGACAATTTAGCATCTAGCTTTGCTATATGATCATTTTGTTGTTTAATTAAGACCATGTGATCATGAATAGCATTAATATCAACATCTCTACATCTATCACAAATAGACACATGCTCAACGGTAGATGTAGAGGGTTTGCAAGAATTAAGTTCAACAATCTTAGCACGCAAAATATCATTTTTATCTCTAAGATCGGAAATTGCAACATTGCAAACATCAAAATCTTTAGCCTTAGCAATCAATTTCTCATTCTCATTTCTAAGGCTAGCAAGAGAAACATTCAACTTATCAATCTTAGCAAGTAAATCAACATTATCATCTCTAAGATTGGGAATTGAAACATCACAAACATGTGAATCAACCTTAGCAATTAATCTAGCATTTTCATCTCTAAGGTTGTTGATAGTGTCATGGAAAGTGCTTAGCTCACTAGTTAATTTCTCACATTTTTCAACTTCTAGAGCATAAGCATTTTTAACCTTAACATGCTTCTTATTTTCTTTAATAAGGAAGTCCTCTTGGGAGTCCAAGAGATCATCCTTCTCATGGATGGCACTAATTAGCTCATTTAGCTTTTCCTTTTGTTACATGTTTAGGTTGGCAAAAAGGATGCGCAAGTTATCCTCCTCATTACTAGCATTATCCTCATCACTAGAGGTTTCATATTTAGTGGAGGATCTTGATTTTACCTTCTTCCTTTTGCCGTCCTTGGCCATGAGGCACTTGTGGCCGACATTGGGGAAGAGGAGGCCTTTGGTGACGGCGATGTTGGCGGCGTCCTCGTCGGAGGATGAGTCGGTGGAGCTCTCCTCGGAGTCCCACTCGCGGCACATATGGGCATCGCCGCCCCTCTTCTTGTAGTGCTTCTTCTTCTCCTTTCTTCTCCCCTTCTTGTCGTCGCCCCTATCACTATCACTAGACAATGGACATTTAGCAATGAAATGACCGGGCTTACCACATTTGTAGCACACTTTCTTGGAGCGGGGCTTGTAATCTTTCCCCCTCCTTTGCTTGAGGATTTGACGGAAGCTCTTGATGATGAGCGCCATCTCCTCGTTGTTGAGCTTGGAGGCGTCGATGGGTGTTCGACTTGGAGTAGCTTCCTCCTTCTTTTCTTCCGTCGCCTTGAATGCGACCGGTTGTGCTTCGGACGTGGAGGGGCCATCAAGCTCGTTGATCTTCTTTGAGCCTTTGATCATCAACTCAAAGCTCACAAAATTACCTATAACTTCCTCGGGGGTCATTTGTGTATATCTAGGATTGCCACGAATTAATTGAACTTGAGTAGGGTTAAGGAAAACAAGTGATCTTAGAATAACCTTAACCACTTTGTGGTCATCCCATTTTTTGCTCCCGAGGTTGCGCACTTGGTTCACCAAGGTTTTGAGCCGGTTGTACATGTCTTGTGGCTCCTCCCCTTGGCGAAGACGGAAGCGACCGAGCTCCCCCTCGATCGTTTCCCGTTTGGTGATCTTGGTCACCTCATCTCCTTCGTGCGCGGTTTTTAGCACGTCCCAAATCTCCTTGGCGCTCTTCAACCCTTGCACCTTGTTATACTCCTCTCGACTTAGAGAGGTGAGGAGTATAGTGGTGGCTTGGGAGTTGAAGTGCTCGATTTGGGCCACTTTGTCCTCATCATAATCTTCATCCCCTACGGATGGTACCTGTGGCAGAACCTCCAAGTTATTGGGCCCACATGCACCCGTCCTTGTCCCAAAGACCTCATACGACCATGCATGTGCACCAGATAACTCAACAGGATCTGTCCGATTGCCCCAAGGACATCGGATAAACCACTTTCAACCAGAACCGTGGGATTAAGTAACACAAATCACACACACCAATATTTTTGCAGCGGAAATACTATTACCAAATTTTACAAGTTACAAAAATTTTATATTATTTTATCGGAGTGGTTACAAAAGTATAAGTTTGAAATATATGCTAGCTCAAATGATCATCCTCAATAAGAAGTATAGAGGGGTTACTTGGACTTATAAGAAGGCCGAGCCCACCGGCACTTAACACCATCACAGCAGCACAAGGTTAGAACCTGAAAAACAACAGGGAATAAAACCCTGAGTACGGAATTACTCAGCAAGACTTACCCGACTAAAGAAAAGACTCTCAAGGGTATGCTGGAATTGGGAATCAAGGAGAGGCTTTAGCAAGAATCAACTTAGATACTTTTGCAGAAATAGCTTACTAAAGTGAGTCCTTACTTTCAATATTTTAACGCCAAATTAAGTATTAATAGACTCTGTTTGCAGCTGGTCTAATTTCACCATCTCATCAATACAACATCATTTTTATTCATAATGTTCACATCCAGACTTAGGTTGTAGGTCAGTGACCAAGTCTTCATAACCGTGAAGGTACGGCGATCCGAATCGATTATACTCAGCTGAGGATCTCCGATCACACGACATATGTAGCACTTAACCCTTGCATATGTCAACCCGCCACCGGGGTTCTTAAGACCAGATCAGGTTCACGCAAACCGAGAGCACAGATACACCACCGTCCAGCCTCTTGCTACGGAGGGTACACGCTACTCTCGCCACCGCTCCACGCCCATTTCGTGTTATCTTATTCTGGCCTTAGTCTGCCCGAGGCAAGGCTTACCCATGACGAGGCATATGACCAGTTAAAGGGTCCTCGATCAGCAGGCCTACATACGCATCCAATCCTTAATCAACCTGGGTAGAACATCACCTGTTCCTAACCCAAGTTCCGATTTAAGTACTTCCATCCTTAGGATTGTTTGTGTTCCTTAGGATGAAAAGAGCATCACAGGGAACTTTGCAGTAAGATCCCACCATGCTCCCAATGAAAATATATTCTTGCAGGTAGAAGCCATCCTTCCTCAGGATAACCCCTGAGCTAGGCAGTATTGCAAAAGACAACCTCTATCCACAAGATTTAAGCAGGGCTAAGCATTTTTGTAAATCATATTTTTGATACTTCACCAGAAGTATCTATAAAGGTATGGATATCAAGGAAGGCAATGCATCAAAGGCTTTCCAAGCAACTCCTATAAACCTAATGCACATTTCACTAGACTTAAAGTGTGCAAAAATTATTTAAAATCACAAGGAAGGGGTTGCATGCACCGGGGCTTGCCTGAATAACACTAGGTTAGTGTTGTTAGACGACGTCCGCTTGTCGATCATCTTTTTGTCTTGGCATTTGTTCAGGCAGGTTCATCCATCAGCATTATTCTGAGGAGTAGCCCGCGCTTGGGGTCGACTTGGCTCGTTCTCCGCATCACGCGATTAATTAACGTACCTGAATGAAATGCATTATGCACATGAATGCATATAGACAAGAATATTACAAACCTAAATAGTGCTACGCGATAGCGAATTTAACACCTAGCGGTGAGGCATTGCACAATTTTGTACGGAAACACTAGTTATTAATATACGACTTCGCGCAATAATTACGCTTCTCGAATCTAACGCAAACATCACGAACAACAAACTATACATATGAAATACAATTGGCCTAATCACAACTTATCAGTTAATTAATTAAATTCGGAACTAATCCTTTGCTTTATAAATTATACTACATCTTTATAAGTGATTAAAATATTTCATCAACACACATGCCTACTAAAATTCTACTCGGTACACTAATTCAACTAATTGACCGGAATAGTGAAACAACTCGCTATAACTGAACCTGGCTCGATAATCGCAAGAACTGCGAAGTCGACGAGAGTTTCGTGACTTACGCAATTTATCGAGCACCTTAATGAGCATCGCACTAGCAATTTATTTATTCATCGATTGAACTATTCTGAATAATTCATCAGCTTACCGCTTCAGCAGCTGACACAAATCTGCGAGATCGGTAGCGATTTTCCGATCCAGGCAATTTGTCGAGCGCTTGGGGAATATGGCGTTGTTGGCTACGTCTTCATCCGACGCTTGGGATTTCTTGACGACACACGAAACGACGATGAGATCGTGTTTGGAGCGAGCTGGTGAGGTGGGTGTCGAGCAGGGGATGACAGCTTCGACGACGATATAGGAGGGTGGCATATATAGAGCTGCATACCCGACGCGACGAAGTAAGTCGTGAGGTCGGCCGACGAGGGATTTCAAGGAATATGACAGTCAGTCGGCGAGCTAGCAAGTTCGGATAGGGACGACTGACGTGAGGACCATGATAAATATGAAATCGATGACTGACCAAGATACGATTGGTGAGTTGAGCGACTCCGACGATTTGACAGTGGCAACTTGGGCGAGCACAGCACGGAACGATGCCCCGCCTGGCCGAACTGAAGGAAGCGCGGACCAGAGACAGAGTGGACACCAGGGGCGAGTTCACGGCAACAGACACGCCTGACAACCACAGACATGGCCGGGATAACTTAAAAATACTACGACAGCCAAGAATCGGCTTGGAGACGACGACCGGCACGCACGAGAGGAGCTCGACGCGGAAACTTGAGACGCCGTTGTGAGCAGAGAATTTTCGTGCGCGCAATAGAAGAATGCGACACGCGCAGCAGGGGCGAGCAGCAGGCGACGAGCTGTGCGACAAAGCGAAATCCGGGCTGGAGCTCGCGACAACAGGGAGCTGGGGCGAGCAGAAGTCCGGGCGCCATGGGACAAACTTGGCCAAAGCGCGAGGATGCGCTGCCATGGGAGCAGGAAGCGCGCGGAGCTGGGCGCGGCATGGCTGGATAGGGACTCGGCTAGGAACTGCTCGGCGTAGTGAAGCAGGTGTGTGCGCGCAGGGAAAAAATCGAGCAGAGAGGAGCGCCGCGACATGGGCGGGGCGAGCTGCCGCAGGGAAGCTGCGCGCCAGAAGCTCCACGGCGATGCTCAGGTCGAGGTGGAGACGACGACCACCAAAGCTGGGCGAGCTGGGAGCCGAGCGCGAGGACAACCGGCGCTGCACAGCGACAGCGTAGAGGAGAGAGGAAAACAAAGGCGCCGGTGGCCGGACAGAGAGAGCCGCCATGGGAGATGGGCACAGGGAGGAGCAGAGCCGAACCAGGGGCTGGGGCGCGGCACAGGAGGAGCGAGCTGCTCCTCTGCGCGGCGACCAGAGAGCTAAAGGCTGGAGCAGCGCGCGTTGGTGGAAGATGAGCAGGAGCTGGGAATTTGAGGAGCGCGCGGCATGAACAACAAGCACAGGGAAGGGCTGCCGAGCAGGGAGATAACGCTGGCTGAAAAAAATCAGACAAGGGGAGGGCGGCAGGATTTTTTTGCAGGGAGAGGAGTACGTGGAAGTTGAGCTCATCGGAGAGGATAAGGAATAGGCTCACGGTGTTGAAAATATGGGCACCAGGACGTACGAGCCACTTCAAGGATATTACCAAAGCGGTGGAGATAAGATCAGCTAGGAAAAGGAGAATTTTGATTCTTCTTTTTTTCATTAACATCAGATATGGATAAACACAGGTTCTCAGATTATGGTCTAAAAGATGTATAAAATAGTCGAACCAAAATGAAATTGACCACAATATTTGGATAAGATTTGATTTAATGAATACTCTATACCCGAACGGTCGGACCTGGGCGAGAAGCATCCGACTGAATGGAACTGATTTCCAGCACCGATAATTTGTTCCAAAATCTTTAGTCGTCAAGTGCTGAATAAATTTATTTGTGGATATCAGATACATTATTCTGAGACAATACTGGTTTAGTCGAACTCGGATAGAAATTTATCCGATGTCTAAACACAGTTGATTTTATTATTTTACAGAGTGTGTCGAAGAATAAATTGGATAATAACTTCGCGCACAATTTTTCTCGGACAACGCACGATTCAGACTATTTTACCCCGAACATTTTAGTCGTCAAGTTCAAACTAATTTGCTCGAGATAAAATCATCCGAGTTAGTCGGGCTTCCGAATTCATATTCGTGCGAGCGACGAATTTTAAATAATTATCGGATGCACCGATTTTCAGAACAAATATGTTCCGAACAGCACGAAAATTAGGACGAGCCCGAATAGATGAAAATAAAAATGATGTTGCACTCGCGACAAAACGGAACAGATGCGATATTAAAATCGCGAGAGGTGAAGATGTTTAAAATTTAGCATCTGTTTTATCCACTGATATAACGTGCTTAAATCCGTACTCGTTATCGAGCGGAATATAAACACCTGGGGTGTTACAGTACCTGTACACCAAACTCAACAACATCCCATATACTTTTGTGGAGTGAGGTTAGGTGATATCGCATCATATCACTCCACCTAGCATAATCTTCACCATCAAATGTTGGTGGTTTGCCTAATGGGACGGAAAGTAAAGGTGTATGTTTAGGAATGCGAGGGTAGCGTAGGGGGATCTTACTAAACTTCTTGCGCTCATGGCGCTTAGAAGTGACAGACGGCGCATCGGAGTCGGAGGTCGATGGTGATGAAGAGTCGGTCTCGTAGTAGACCACTTTCCTCATCCTCTTGTGCTTGTCGCCTCTCCGATGCGACTTGTGGGAAGAGGATTTCTTCTCCTTCCCCTTCCCTTTGTTGGAGGAGTTTTTCTTCTCCTTCCTCTTGTTGCGGGACTCTTCCGATGAAGTCGACCCGTGGCTTGTAGTGGGCTTGTCGCCGGTCTCCATCTCCTTCTTGGTGTGATCTCCCGACATCACTTCGAGCGGTTAGGCTCTAATGAAGCACCGGGCTCTGATACCAATTGAAAGTCGCCTAGAGGGGGGTGAATAGGGCGAAACTGAAATTTACAAATATAATCACAACTACAAGCCGGGTTAGCGTTAGAAATAATAATGAGTCCGAGAGAGAGGGCGCAAAACAAATCGCAAGCGAATGAAGAGTGTGACACGCGGATTTGTTTTACCGAGGTTCGGTTCTTGCAAACCTACTCCCCGTTGAGGAGGCCACAAAGGCCGGGTCTTTTTCAACCCTTTCCCTCTCTCAAACGGTCCCTCGGACCGAGTGTGCTTCTCTTCTCAAATCAAAACCGGGAACAAAACTTCCCCGCAAGGACCACCACACAATTGGTGTCTCTTGCCTCGGTTACAATGGAGTTTTGATCACAAGAACAAATGAGAAAGAAAGGAAGCAATCCAAGCGCAACAGCTCAAAAGAACATGGCAAATCTCTCTCGCTAATCACTAAAGCCTTGTGCGGAATTGGAGAGGATTTGATCACTTGGGTGTGTCTTGTATTGAATGCCAAGCTCTTGTAAGTGGTTGAGAGGTGGAAAACTTGGATGACTTGAATGTGGGGTGGTTGGGGGTATTTATAGCCCCAACCACCAAACTAGCCGTTTGGTGGAGGCTGTCTGTCGCATGGTGCACCGGACAGTCCGGTGCGCCAGCCACGTCACCCGGCCGTTAGGGTTCTGACCGTTGGAGCTCTGACTGCTGGGCCCGCCTGGATGTTCGGTGGCGCACCGGACATGTACTGTAGAGTGTCCGGTGCGCCATGACGCGTGTGCCTGACTCCTGTGCGCTCTGGCGCGCATTTAATGCGCCTGCAGGTGACCGTTGGAGCCGAAGTAGCCGTTGCTCTGCTGTCACACCGGACATGCCCGGTGAATTATAGCGGACTAGTCGTTGCGGATTCCCGAAGCTGGCGAGTTCAGAGTCGCGTCCCCTTGGAGCACCGGACACTGTCCGGTGTACACCGGACAGTCCAGTGAATTATAGCGCAGCGACTCTGCGTTTTCCGGAAGGTAAGGAGTTCAGCACGTGGAGAACCCTGGTGCACCGGACATGTCTGGTGGTGCACCGGACAGTCCGGTGCGCCAGCCCAGGGTGCCTTTGGTTGTCCCTTTGCTCTTTTTGTTGAACCCTTTTCTTGGTCTTTTTATTGACCTTTTGTGAACCTTTGGCACCTGTATAACTTATAGACTAGAGCAAACTAGTTAGTCCAATTTATTTGTGTTGGGCAATTCAACCACCAAAATCATTTAGGAAATAGGTGTAAGCCTAATTCCCTTTCAGTTACTCCCTTGCTAATGTCACCCAAAATCTGGTCGACGGGATGATTCCTTTGAATCGGCGCTCGAACTTGGGTTGGAGGTGCCTGTTGTGCTTCTTCCTCCATCACATGATCATCTTGTGCTCCCCCTTGATCACACGCCTCTTCTTGATGAACCTGTTCATCGTCTTGAGTTGGTGGATGCACCATTGTTGAGGAAGAAGGTTGATCTTGCTCCTTTTGTTCCTGTGGCCACACATCTCCAATCGCCATGGTGCTTATTGCGGCCATTGGAACGTCTTCTTCATCTACATCATCAAGATCAACAACTTGCTCTCTTGGAGAGCCATTAGTCTCATCAAATACAACGTCGCTAGAGACTTCAACCAAACCCGATGATTTGTTGAAGACTCTATACGCCTTTGTATTTGAGTCATAACCTAACAAAAACCCTTCTACAGCTTTGGGAGCAAACTTAGAATTTCTACCTTTCTTCACTAGAATATAGCATTTGCTCCCAAACACACGAAAGTAAGACACATTGGGTTTGTTACCGGTTAGAAGCTCATACGAAGTCTTCTTGAGGAGGCGGTGAAGGTAGACCCAGTTGATGGCGTGGCAAGCTGTGTTCACGGCTTCCGACCAAAACCGCTCGGGGGTCTTGAACTCTCCAAGCATCCTCCTCGCCATGTCTATGAGCGTCCTGTTCTTCCTCTCTACCACACCATTTTGCTGTGGTGTGTAGGGAGCGGAGAACTCGTGCTTGATCCCTTCCTCCTCAAGGTACTCCTCCACTTGAAGGTTCTTGAACTCGGACCCATTGTCGCTCCTTATCTTCTTCACCTTGAGCTCAAACTCATTTTGAGCTCTTCTTAGGAAGCGCTTAAGGGTCCCTTGGGTTTCAGATTTATCCTGCAAAAAGAATACCCAAGTGAAGCGGGAAAAATCATCAACTATAACAAGACCATACTTACTTCCTCCTATGCTTAGATAGGCGACGGGTCCGAAGAGGTCCATACGAAGCAACTCCAAAGGTCTTGATGTGGTCATCACATTTTTGGTATGATGAGAGCTTCCCACCTGTTTACCTGCTTGACAAGCTGC
Organism: Zea luxurians; assembly: GCA_029449295.1. NCBI lineage: Eukaryota > Viridiplantae > Streptophyta > Magnoliopsida > Poales > Poaceae > Zea > Zea luxurians. Next base: position 58,633 of record JAOPSE010001687.1, read on the forward strand.
ACAAGGTCTATCTTTTTCGAAAGTTACATTAGTTAGACCTAACACGTGTTCTCCCTTTAGAAGCTTGTGAAGGTTCTTCATCCCCACATGAGCTAAACGGCGATGCCACAGCCAGCCCATGCTAGTCTTAGCAATTAAGCATGCATCTAGACCGGCCTCCTCTTTTGCAAAATCAACTAAATAGAGTTTGCCATCTAATACACCCTTAAAAGCTAATGAACCATTACTTCTTCTAAAGACAGACACATCTACATTTGTGAATAAGCAGTTATATCCCATGTTACAAAGCTAACTCACAGACAACAAGTTATATCCAAGCGACTCAACTAAAAACACATTGGAAATGGAGTGCTCGGATGAAATAGCTATTTTTCCTAACCCTTTCACCTTGCCTTGATTCCCATCACCGAATATGATTGAGTCTTGGGAGTCTTTGTTATTGACGTAGGAGGTGAACATTTTCTTCTCCCCCATCATGTGGTTTGTGCATCTGCTGTCGATAATCCAGCTTGATCCCCCGGATGCATAAACCTGCAAGGCAAATTTAGGCTTGGGTCTTAGGTACCCAACTCTTGTTGGGTCCTACAAGGTTAGTAACAATATCCTTAGGGACCCAAATGCAAGTTTTATCTCCCTTGCATTTTGCCCCTAATTTCCTAGCAATCACCTTCTTATCCTTTCTACAAATAGCAAAGGAAGCATTGCAAGTATGAAAAATTGTAGAAGGTTCATTGTTTACTTTCCTAGGAACATTTCTTCTAGGCATAGCATTTTTCCTAGCCAAATTTCTATCATGCATAATAGAAGAACTAGAAGCAATCATGGCATGAGAATCAAAATTATCATAATTTCTATAAGCATTCCTAGAATGTCTCCTATCATGGTACATGAAAGCATGGTTCTTTTGAGCACTACTAGCCATAGGGGCCTTTCCTTTCTCCTTGGCGGAGATGGAAACCTTATGGCTTTTTAAGTTCTTGACTTCCCTCTTGAAGCCAAGACCATCCTTAATTGAGGGGTGTCTACCAATCGTGTAGGCATCCCTTGCAAATTTTAGCTTATCAAATTCACTTTTGCTAGTCTTAAGTTGGGCATTAAGACTAGCCACTTCATCATTCAATTTTGAAATTGAAGCTAGGTGTTCGCTACAAGCATCAATATTGAAATCTTTACACCTATTGCAAATTGTAACATGTTCTACACAAGATGTTGATTTATTAGCTATTTCTAACTTAGCATAAAAATCATCATTTATGCTCTTTAAGCTAGAAATAGAGTCATGGCATGTAGACAATTCACAAGAAAGCATTTCATTCCTTTTAATTTCTAAAGCAAGGGATTTTTGAGCCTCTACAAACTTATCATGTTCTTCATACAAAAGATCCTCTTGCTTTTCTAATAATCTATTCTTATCATTCAAGGCATCAATCAATTCATTAATCTTATCAACCTTAGTTCTATCTAAGCCCTTGAATAAACATGAATAGTCTATTTCATCATTGCTAGATTCTTCATCACTTGAGGAAGCGTAAGTGCTAGTATTATGAGTGCTTACCTTCTTTTCCCTTGCCATGAGGCAAGTGTGATGCTCGTTGGGGAATAGGGATGACTTGTTGAAGGCGGTGGCGGCGAGTCCTTCATTGTCGGAGTCGGACGACGAACACTCCGAGTCCCACTCCTTGCCAAGGTGTGCCTCGCCCTTAGCTTTCTTGTATGCCTTTTTCTTTTCCCTCTTGTTTCCTTGTTCCTGGTCACTATCATTATCGGGACAATTAGCGATAAAATGACCAATCTTACCATATTTGAAGCATGAGCGCTTCCCCTTCGTCTTGGTCTTGTTGGGATGCTCCTTGCGACCCCTTAGCGCCGTCTTGAAACGCTTGATGATGAGGGCCATATCTTCCTCATTGAGTCCTGCCGCCTCAACTTGTGCCACTTTGCTAGGTAGTACTTCCTTGCTCCTTGTTGCTTTGAGAGCAACGGTTTGAGGCTCGTGGATAGGGCCGTTCAACACATCGTCAACGTATCTTGCCTCCTTGATCATCATCCGCCCGCTTACAAACTTTCCAAGTATCTCCTCGGGCGTCATCTTGGTGTACTTAGGATTCTCATGAATATTGTTCACAAGATGTGGATCAAGGACGGTAAAAGACCTTAGCATTAGGCAGACGACGTCGTGGTCCGTCCATCGCGTGCTTCCATAGCTCCTTATTTTGTTGACAAGGGTCTTGAGCCGGTTGTACGTTTGGGTTGGCTCCTCGCCCCTGATCATTGCGAATCTCCCAAGTTCGCCCTCCACCAACTCCATCTTGGTGAGCATGGTGACGTCGTTCCCCTCATGTGAGATCTTGAGGGTGTCCCAAATCTGCTTGGCGTTATCCAAGCCGCTCACCTTATGGTATTTGTCCCTGCACAATGAAGCTAGAAGAACAGTAGTAGCTTGTGCATTTTTGTGAATTTGCTCATTAATGAACATGGGACTATCAGTACTATCAAATTTCATTCCACTCTCTACTATCTCCCATATGCTTGGATGGAGAGAGAACAAGTGACTACGCATTTTGTGACTCCAAAATCCGTAGTCCTCTCCATCAAAGTGAGGAGGTTTACCAAGTGGAATGGAGAGTAAATGAGCATTGGTACTTTGCGGAATACGAGAGTAATCAAAAGAAAAGTTCGAATTGACCGTTTTCTTTTTCTCATAGTCGTTGTCATCGTTGTCCTTTTGGGAAGAAGAGGACTCGTCGCTATCGTCGTAGTAGATGATCTCCTTGATGCGCCTCGTTTTCTTCTTCTTCCCGTCTTTTCTTTTGTGGCCCGACCCCGAGTCAGTAGGCTTGTCATCCTTTGGATCATTGACGAAGGACTCCTTCTCCTTATCGTTGACCACCATCCCCTTGCCCTTAGGATCCATCTCTTCGGGCGATTAGTCCCTTTCTTGAAGAGAACGGCTCCGATACCAATTGAGAGCACCTAGAGGGGGGGTGAATAGGTGATCCTGTAAAACTTGAAACTTAGTGCCACAAAAACTTGATTAGGAGTTAGTACAATAAGGCCAAGTGGCTAGAGAGGAGTCTTAGTGAAAGGGAATTAGGATTACAACTAGTCCCTAATTAATTTTGGTGGTTGAATTGCCCAACACAAATATTGGACTAACTAGTTTGCTCCAGTGTATAAGTTATACAGGTGTCAAAGGTTCACAACAAGCCAATTAATAAGACCAAAGTTGGGTTCAAATTAGAAAGATAAAGGCAACCCAGATGGCACCCTGATCTGGCGCACCGGACTGTTCGGTGGCGCACCGGACAGTGTCCGGTGCACCAGGGGACTCCGACTTCAAACTCCTCACTCTCGGGAATTTCCAAAGGCCACTCCGCTATAATTCACCGGACTGTCCGGTGTACACCGGACATGTCCGGTGCTCCAAGGAAGAGCGGCCTCAGGAACTCGCCAGCCTCGGGTTTTCACTTCGGCTGCTCTGCTAAAATTCACCGGACTGTCCGGTGTACACCGGACTGTCCGGTGTAACAGCGGGGCAACGGCTATTTCGGCGCCAACGGCTACCTGCGACGCATTTAATGCGCGCCAGAAGCGCGCAGTCGTCAGGCACGCGGGAGCAGGCGCACCGGACAATCTACAGTTCATGTCCGGTGTGCACCGGACATCCAGGCGGGCCCAAGAGTCAGAACTCCAACGGTCAAATTGCAACGGCTTTGGTGACGTGGCTGTCGCACCGGACATGTCCGGTGTGCACCGGACTGTCCGGTGCGCCATCGAACAGACAGCCTCACCAAACGGCTAGTTTGGTGGTTGGGGCTATAAATACCCCCAACCACCCACCATTCATTGCATCCAAGTTTTCCACTTCCCAACTACTTACAAGAGCTCTAGCATTCAATTCTAGACACACCAAAGAGATCAAATCCTCTCCAAATTCCACACATCGCCCTAGTGATTAGAGAGAGTGATTTGCTTGTGTTCTTTCGAGCTCTTGCGCTTGGATTGCTTTCTTCTTTCTTGATTCTTTCTTGTGATCAAACACTCACTTGTAATTGAGGCAAGAGACACCAATCGTGTGGTGGTCCTTGCGGGAACTTTGTGTTCCAAGTGATTGAGAAGAGAAAGCTCACTCGGTCCGAGGGACCATTTGAGAGAGGGTAAGGGTTGAAAGAGACCCGGCCTTTGTGGCCTCCTCAACGGGGAGTAGGTTTGCAAGAACCGAACCTCGGTAAAACAAATCCACGTGTCTCACTCTTTATTTGCTTGCGATTTGTTTTGCACCCTCTCTCGCGGACTCTATTATATTTCTAACGCTAACCCGGCTTGTAGTTGTGTTTATTTTTGAGAATTTCAGTTTCGCCCTATTCACCCCCCCCTCTAGGTGACTTTCAATTGGTATCAGAGCCCGGTGCTTCATTAGAGCGTAACCGCTCGAAGTGATGTCGGGAGATCACACCAAGAGGGAGATGGAGACCGGCGACAAACCCACTACGAGCCAAGGGAGCACTTCATCGGAAGAGTCCCGCACCAAGAGGAAGGAGAAGAAGAAGGACTCCTCCAAACGGAAGGAGAAAAGATCTTCTTCACACCACGAAGAAAAGAAGAAGGACTCCTCCAAAGGGAAGGAGAAAATATCTTCTTCACATCACAAAGAGAAGAAGGAAAAATCCTCTTCCCACAAGCCGCATCGGAGTGGGGACAAGAAGAAGAGGATGAGGAAGGTGGTCTACTACGAGACCGATTCTTCATCGACATCCACCTCCGGCTCCGACGCGGCGTCCGTCACTTCTAAGCGCCAAGAGCGTAAGAAGTATAGTAAGATCCCCCTACGCTACCCTCGCATTCCTAAACTTACACCTTTACTTTCCGTCCCATTAGGCAAACCACCAACGTTTGATGGTGAAGATTATGCTATGTGGAGTGATTTAATGCGATTTCATCTAACCTCACTCCACAAAAGTATATGGGATGTTGTTGAGTATGGTGTACAGGTACCATCCGTAGGGGATGAAGACTATGATGAGGACGAGGTGGCCCAAATCGAGCACTTCAACTCTCAAGCTACAACCATACTCCTTGCTTCTCTAAGTAAGGAGGAATATAACAAGGTGCAAGGGTTGAAGAGCGCAAAGGAGATTTGGGACCTACTCAAGACCGCGCACGAGGGTGATGAACTCACCAAGATCACCAAGCGGGAAACGATCGAGGGGGAGCTCGGTCGCTTCCGTCTTCGCCAAGGGGAGGAGCCTCAAGATATGTACAACCGGCTCAAGACCTTGGTGAACCAAGTGCGCAACCTTGGGAGCAAGAAGTGGGACGACCACGAGGTGGTTAAGGTTATTCTAAGATCTCTCATTTTCCTTAACCCCACTCAAGTTCAATTAATTCGTGGCAACCCAAGATATACTCAAATGACCCCCGAGGAAGTTATCGGGAATTTTGTGAGCTTTGAATGTATGATCAAGGGCTCAAGGAAGATCAACGAGCTTGATGATCCCTCCACGTCCGAAGCACAACCGGTGGCATTTAAGGCGACGGAGGAGAAGAAGGAGGAGTCTACACCAAGTAGACAACCAATTGACGCCTCCAAGCTCGACAATGAGGAGATGGCTTTAATCATCAAAAGCTTTCGCCAAATCCTCAAGCAACGGAAGGGGAAAGACTACAAATCCCATTCCAAGAAGGTTTGCTACAAGTGTGGTAAGCCCGGTCACTTTATAGCTAAATGTCCATTATCAAGTGACAGTGACAGGGACAACGACAAGAAGGGCAAGAGAAGAGAAAAGAAGAGGTACCACAAGAAGAGGGGCGACGATGCCCACGTGTGCCGCGAGTGGGACTCCGACGAGAGCTCCACCGAGTCCTCCTCCGACGAGGACGCCGCCAACATCGCCGTCACCAAGGGGCTTCTCTTCCCCAACGTCGGCCACAAGTGCCTCATGGCAAAGGACGGCAAAAGGAAGAAGGTTAAATCTAAATCCTCCACAAAATATGAATCCTCTAGTGATGATAATGCTAGTGATGAGGAGGATAACTTGCTTATCCTTTTTGCCAACCTTAACATGGAACAAAAGGAAAAAATTAAATGAATTGATTAGTGCTATTCATGAAAAGGATGACCTTTTGGATTCCCAAGAGGATTTTCTAATTAAAGAAAACAAGAAACATGTTAAGGTTAAAAATGCTTATGCTCTAGAAGTAGAAAAATGTCAAAAACTATCTAGTGAGCTAAGCACTTGCCATGACACTATTAACAACCTTAGAAATGAAAATGCCAGATTAATTGCTAAGGTTGATTCTCATGTTTGTATTGATTCAACTTCCAATCCTAGAAATGATAATGTTGAATTACTTGCTAGGATTGATGAATTGAATGATTCTCTTGCTAGCCTTAGAATAGAAAATGAAAATTTGATTGCTAAGGCTAAAAATTTTGATATTTGCAATACTACTATTTCTGACCTTAGAACTAAGAATGATATGTTGCATGCTAAGGTTGTAGAACTAAAATCATGCAAACCCTCTACATCTAATGTTGAGCATGTTTCTATTTGTACTAGATGTAGAGATATTGATATCAATGCTATTCATGATCACATGGCTTTAATTAAACAACAAAATGATCATATAGCAATATTAGATGCTAAGATTGCTGAGCATAACTTAGAAAATGAAAAATTTAAATTTGCTAGAAGTATGCTCTATAATGGGAGACGCCCTGGCATCAAGGATGGCATTGGCTTCCAAAGGGGAGACAATGTCAAACTTAATGCCCCTCCAAGGAATTTATCTAACTTTGTTAAGAGCAAGGCTCCCATGCCTCAGGATAACGAGGGTTACATTTTGTACCCTGCCGGCTATCCTGAGAGCAAAATTAGGAGAACTCATTCTAGGAAGTCTCACTCTGGGCCTAACCATGCTTTTATGTATAAGGGTGAGACATCTAGCTCTAGGCAACCAACCCGTGCCAAGTTGCCTAGAAAGAAAACTCCTAATGCATCAAATGATCATGCTATTTCATTCAAAACTTTTGATGCATCATATGTGCTTACTAACAAATCCGGCAAGGTAGTTGCCAAGTTTGTTGGGGGCAAACACAAGGGCTCCAAGACTTGTGTTTGGGTACCCAAAGTTCTTGTTTCTAATGCCAAAGGACCCAAAACCGTTTGGGTACCTAAAGTCAAGAACTAAAATTGTTTTGTAGGTTTATGCATCCGGGGGCTCAAGCTGGATACTCGACAGCGGGTGCACAAACCATATGACAGGGGAGAAAAAGATGTTCTCCTCATATGAGAAAAACCAAGATCCCTAACGAGCTATCACATTCGGGGATGGAAATCAAGGTTTGGCCAAAGGATTGGGTAAAATTGCTATATCACCTGACCATACTATTTCCAATGTTTTTCTTGTAGATTCTTTAGATTACAATTTGCTTTCCGTATCCCAATTATGTCAAATGGGCTACAACTGTCTATTTACTGATATAGGTGTTACTGTCTTTAGAAGAAGTGATGATTCAATAGCATTTAAGGGAGTGTTAGAGGGTCAGCTATACTTGGTAGATTTTGATAGAGCTGAACTCGACACTTGCTTGGTTGCTAAGACTAACTTGGGTTGGCTCTGGCACCGCCGACTAGCCCATGTTGGAATGAAGAATCTTCATAAGCTTCTAAAGGGGGAACACATTTTAGGACTAACCAATGTTCATTTTGAGAAAGACAGGATTTGTAGCGCATGCCAAGCCGGGAAGCAAGTTGGCACTCATCATTCACACAAGAACATCATGACTAGTGACAGGCCACTGGAGCTCCTACACATGGATTTATTCGGCTCGATTGCTTACATAAGCATCGGCGGGAGTAAGTACTGTTTAGTTATTGTGGATGATTATTCTCGCTTCACTTGGGTGTTCTTTTTGCAGGAAAAATCTCATACCCAAGAGACCTTAAAGGGATTCTTGAGACGAGCTCAAAATGAGTTTGGCTTAAGGATCAAGAAAATTAGAAGCGACAACGGGACGGAGTTCAAGAACTCTCAAATTGAAGGCTTCCTTGAGGAGGAGGGCATCAAGCATGAGTTCTCTTCTCCCTACACCCCACAACAAAATTGTGTAGTGGAGAGGAAGAATCGAACTCTATTGGACATGGCAAGAACCATGCTTGATGAGTACAAGACACCGGATCGGTTTTGGGCTGAGGCGGTCAACACCGCTTGCTACGCCATCAACCGGTTATATCTACACCGAATCCTCAAGAAGACATCCTATGAACTCCTAACCGGTAAAAAGCCAAATATTTCATATTTTAGAGTTTTTGGTAGCAAATGTTTTATTCTTGTCAAAAGAGGTAGAAAATCTAAATTTGCTCCTAAAACTGTAGAAGGCTTTTTACTAGGATATGACTCAAACACAAGGGCATATAGAGTCTTTAACAAGTCCTCAGGACTTGTTGAAGTTTCTTGTGACGTTGTGTTTGATGAAACTAACGGCTCTCAAGTAGAGCAAGTTGATCTTGATGAGATAGGTAATGAAGAGGCTCCGTGCATCGCGCTAAGGAACATGTCCATTGGAGATGTGTGTCCTAAGGAATCCGAAGAGCCTCCAAATGCACAAGATCAACCATCCTCCTCCATGCAAGCATCTCCACCAACTCAAATTGAGGATGAGGCTCAAGATGTTGAACAAGAAGATCAAGAAGATGAGCCACCTCAAAATGACGGCAACAATCAAGGGGGAGATGCAAATGATCAAGAAAAGGAGGATGAGCAAGAACCAAGGCCGCCACACCCAAGAGTCCACCAAGCAATACAACGAGATCACCCCGTCGACACCATCCTCGGCGACATTCATAAGGGGGTAACCACTCGATCTCGTATTGCACATTTTTGTGAGCATTACTCTTTTGTTTCCTCTATTGAGCCACACAAGGTAGAGGAAGCACTACAAGATTCGGATTGGGTGATGGCGATGCAAGAGGAGCTCAACAATTTCACAAGGAACGAGGTATGGCACTTAGTTCCACGTCCTAACCAAAATGTTGTAGGAACCAAGTGGGTCTTCCGCAACAAGCAAGATGAGCATGGTGTGGTGACTAGGAACAAAGCTCGACTCGTGGCCAAGGGGTATTCACAAGTCGAAGGTTTGGATTTTGGTGAAACCTATGCACCAGTAGCTAGGCTTGAGTCAATTCGCATATTATTAGCCTATGCTACTTACCATGGCTTCAAGCTTTATCAAATGGACGTGAAGAGTGCCTTCCTCAATGGACCGATCAAGGAGGAGGTCTATGTTGAGCAACCTCCCGGCTTTGAAGACAGTGAGTACCCTAACCATGTTTATAGGCTCTCTAAGGCGCTTTATGGGCTCAAGCAAGCCCCAAGAGCATGGTATGAATGCCTTAGAGATTTCCTTATTGCTAATGGCTTCAAAGTCGGCAAAGCCGATCCTACTTTATTCACTAAAACTCTTGACAATGATTTGTTTGTATGCCAAATTTATGTTGATGATATTATATTTGGGTCTACTAACGAATCTACATGTGAAGAATTTAGTAGGATCATGACAAAGAAATTCGAGATGTCGATGATGGGGGAGTTGAAATATTTCTTAGGATTTCAAGTCAAGCAACTCCAAGAGGGCACTTTCATTAGCCAAACAAAGTATACTCAAGACATTCTAAGCAAGTTTGGAATGAAGGATGCCAAGCCCATCAAGACTCCCATGGGAACAAATGGGCATCTCGACCTCGACACGGGAGGTAAGTCCGTGGATCAAAAGGTATATCGGTCGATGATTGGTTCATTACTTTATTTATGTGCATCTCGACCAGACATTATGCTCTCCGTTTGCATGTGTGCAAGATTCCAAGCCGACCCTAAGGAATCACACCTTACGGCCGTAAAACGAATCTTGAGATACTTGGCTTATACTCCTAAGTTTGGGCTTTGGTTCCCTCGGGGATCCACATTTGATTTGATTGGTTATTCGGATGTCGATTGGGCAGGGTGTAAGATTAATAGGAAGAGCACATCGGGGACTTGCCAGTTCTTGGGAAGATCCTTGGTGTCTTGGGCTTCAAAGAAGCAAAATTCGGTCGCTCTTTCTACCGCCGAAGCCGAGTACATTGCCGCAGGCCATTGTTGCGCGCAATTGCTTTGGATGAGGCAAACCCTGCGGGACTACGGTTACAAACTAACCAAAGTTCCTCTTCTATGTGATAATGAGAGTGCAATCCGCATGGCGGATAATCCCGTTGAGCATAGCCGCACTAAACACATAGCCATTCGGTATCATTTTCTTAGGGATCACCAACAAAAGGGGGATATCGAGATTTCATACATTAACACTAAACATCAATTAGCCGATATCTTTACCAAGCCTCTTGATGAACAAACTTTTACCAAACTTAGGCATGAGCTCAATATTCTTGATTCTAGGAATTTCTTTTGCTAATTTGCACACATAGCTCATAAATATACCTTTGATCATGTCTCTTTTATATATGCTATGACTAATATGTTTTCAAGTGTATTTCAAACCAAGTCATAGGTATATTGAAAGGGAATTGGAGTCTTCGGCAAAGACAAGGCTTCCACTCCACTCTACTACTCATCCTTCGCCGTCGCTCCGCTCCACTCTCCGTCTTTGGTATAATCTTCACTCATATGTTTTATTTGCCAAAGGGGAGAAAATAGTTAACAAAAAAAGGGCTTATATCTCACTCAAAGTATCTGTTTTTGGCGATTCATGCCAAAGGGGGAGAAAGTATGAGCCCAAAGCAAAAGGACCGCACACCACACCTAGTTTTAAAAATTTGGAGATTTTCAATTGGTCAATTTCAAATTAGTATCTTATTATGTTCTAAAGGGGGAGGAAGTAGTATTTCAAAAAATGATATATCAAAACCCTCTTGAACACTAAGAGGAGGATCTCATTTAGGGGGAGTTTTGTTTAGTCAAAGGAAAAGCATTTGGATCAAAGGGAGAAAATTTCAAAACTTGAAAAAGCTTCTCTAAATCTTATTTATTTACCTTTGACTATCTTGCAAAAGGATATTGAAAAGAATTTACAAAAGGATTTGCAAAAACAAAACATGTGGTGCAGATGTGGTCCAAAATGTTAAAAACAAAGAAACAATCCATGCACATCATGTAAGTATTTTTATTGGCTCAATTCCAAGCAACCTTTGCACTTACATTATGCAAACTAGTTCAATTTATGCACATTTATATTTGCTTTGGTTTGTGTTGGCATCAATCACCAAAAAGGGGGAGATTGAAAGGGAATTAGGATTACACCTAGTCCCTAATTAATTTTGGTGGTTGAATTGCCCAACACAAATATTGGACTAACTAGTTTGCTCCAGTGTATAAGTTATACAGGTGTCAAAGGTTCACAACAAGCCAATTAAAAAGACCAAAGTTGGGTTCAAATTAGAAAGATAAAGGCAACCCGGATGGCACCCTGATCTGGCGCACCGGACTGTCCGGTGGCGCACCGGACAGTGTCCGGTGCACCAGGGGACTCCGACTTCAAACTCCTCACTCTCGGGAATTTCCAAAGGCCACTCCGCTATAATTCACCGGACTGTCCGGTGTACACCGGACATGTCCGGTGCTCCAAGGAAGAGCGGCCTCAGGAACTCGCCAGCCTCGGGTTTTCACTTCGGCTGCTCCGCTAAAATTCACCGGACTGTCCGGTGTACACCGGACTGTCCGGTGTAACAGCGGGGCAACGGCTATTTCGGCGCCAACGGCTACCTGCGACGCATTTAATGCGCGCCAGAAGCGCGCAGTCGTCAGGCACGCGGGAGCAGGCGCACCGGACAATCTACAGTTCATGTCCGGTGTGCACCGGACATCCAGGCGGGCCCAAGAGTCAGAACTCCAACGGTCAAATTGCAACGGCTTTGGTGACGTGGCTGTCGCACCGGACATGTCCGGTGTGCACCGGACTGTCCGGTGCGCCATCGAACAGACAGCCTCACCAAACGGCTAGTTTGGTGGTTGGGGCTATAAATACCCCCAACCACCCACCATTCATTGCATCCAAGTTTTCCACTTCCCAACTACTTACAAGAGCTCTAGCATTCAATTCTAGACACACTAAAGAGATCAAATCCTCTCCAAATTCCACACATCGCCCTAGTGATTAGAGAGAGTGATTTGCTTGTGTTCTTTCGAGCTCTTGCGCTTGGATTGCTTTCTTCTTTCTTGATTCTTTCTTGTGATCAAACACTCACTTGTAATTGAGGCAAGAGACACCAATCATGTGGTGGTCCTTGCGGGAACTTTGTGTTCCAAGTGATTGAGAAGAGAAAGCTCACTCGGTCCGAGGGACCGTTTGAGAGAGGGTAAGGGTTGAAAGAGACCCGGCCTTTGTGGCCTCCTCAACGGGGAGTAGGTTTGCAAGAACCGAACCTCGGTAAAACAAATCCACGTGTCTCACTCTTTATTTGCTTGCGATTTGTTTTGCACCCTCTCTCGCGGACTCTATTATATTTCTAACGCTAACCCGGCTTGTAGTTGTGTTTATTTTTGAGAATTTCAGTTTCGCCCTATTCACCCCCCCTCTAGGCGACTTTCACTTAGCAAAACACAATAACCACAATTAGATCAACACAGAGATGGCACAGAGGTTTATCCCGTGGTTCGGCCAAGTCCAATACTTGCCTACTCCACGTTGTGGCGTCCCAACGGACGAGGGTTGCACTCAACCCCTCTCAAGCGGTCCAAAGACCCACTTGAATACCATGGTGTTTTGCTTTCACTTTACTATATCCCGCTTGCGAGGAATCTCCACAACTTCGAGCCTCTCGTCCTTAAAAAGATGTTCACAAAGAAGCACGTAAGTAAGGATGGGATGAGCAACGCACACAAGACACAAAAACAGAGCAACACACGCACACAAGTCACAACACGAGCTCTCAACACAACTCAGAGAGTTCTCTACTCAAACGGAGCTCTAGTTGCTATCACAAAGAATCGAATGCGCGGAATTGAAGTCTTGGTGCTTAGGAATGCTTAGAGAATGCTTGGTGTCATCCTCCATGCGCCTAGGGGTCCCTTTTATAGCCCCAATGCAGCTAGGAGCCGTTGAGAGCATTCCAGGAAGGCAATTCTTGCCTTCTATCGCCTGCACCACCGGACACTGTCCGGTGCACCACCGGACACTGTCCGGTGCTGATTTCTTTCCTTCTGTGGCGCAGCTGACCGTTGAAGATCCAGAGCCGTTGGCGCACCGGACACTGTCCGGTGCACACCAGACAGTCCCGTGCCCCTTCTGACCGTTGGCTCAGCCACGCGTCGCGCGCGGATTACGCGGTCGACCGTTGGCCCGGCCGACCGTTGGCTCACCGGACAGTCTGGTGCACCACCGGACAGTCCGGTGAATTATAGCCGTACGCCGTTAATCGCTTACCGAGAGAGACGACTTCGCCTGTGAATGGCTCACCGGACAGTCCGGTGATTTATAGCCGTACGCCGTTAATCGCTTCCCGAGAGCAGCCAGTAGACAGTCGCCAGCCTGGCGCACCGGACACTGTCCGGTGCACCACCGGACAGTCCGGTGCACCCAGACTACGCAGAGTCTTGGCTGCATAGCCAAGTCTTTTCCAAATTAGTCTTTTCCTGTTTCTAGCACTTAGACACAATACATTAGTCTCTAAAACAATGTACTAAGTCTTAGAAACATACCTTTACTCTTGATTTGCACTTTGTCCATCAATTGGCATAGATTAACACTTAAGCACTTGTGTTTGCACTCAATCACCAAAATACTTAGAAATGGCCCAAGGGCACATTTCCCTTTCAATTCCAAAGTGATTTCTCCTGTTTCCAACACTTAGACACAATAGATTAGTTCTTAAAACAATGTACTAAGTCTAGATACATACCTTTAGACTTGATTTGCACTTTGTCCATCACTTTGCATAGATTACCACAAGTCCATTTGTGTTGGCACTCAATCACCAAAATACTTAGAAATGGCCCAAGGGCACATTTCTCTTTCAATCCCCCAACTCAAGATGATGAACAGGTTCCTCAAGAAGAGACGCATGATCAAGGGGGAGCACAAGAAGAACCAACTATGGAGGAAGAAGCACCATGGGCCCCTCCAACTCAAGTCCGAGCGATGATTCAAAGGAATCATCCCGTCGACCAGATTCTATGTGATATAAGCAAGGGAGTAACTACTCGCTCAAGACTAGCTAACTTTTGTGAGCATTACTCATTCGTCTCTTCTATTGAGCCTTTCAGGATAGAAGAGGCCTTGCAGGATCCGGACTGGGTGTTGGCCATGCAGGAAGAGCTCAACAACTTCAAGAGGAACGAAGTTTGGAGCCTGGTGCCACGTCCAAAGCAAAACATTGTGGGAACCAAGTGGGTGTTCCGCAACAAGCAAGACGAGCACGGGGTGGTGATAAGAAACAAGGCTCAACTTGTGCAAAAGGTTATGCCCAAGTCGCAGGTTTGGATTTCGAGGAGACTTTTGCTCCTGTGGCTAGGCTAGAGTCTATTCGCATTCTATTAGCCTATGCCGCTCACCACTCTTTCAGGTTGTTTCAGATGGATGTGAAGAGCGCTTTCCTCAATGGGCCGATCAAGGAGGAGGTGTACGTGGAACAACCCCCTGGCTTTGAGGATGAAAGGTACCCCGACCATGTGTGTAAGCTCTCTAAGGCGCTCTATGGACTTAAGCAAGCCCTAAGAGCATGGTATGAATGCCTTAGAGATTTCTTAATTGCTAATGCTTTCAAGGTTGGGAAAGCCGATCCCACTCTTTTCACTAAGACTTGTGATGGTGACCTATTTGTGTGCCAAATTTATGTCGATGACATAATATTTGGTTCTACTAATCAAAAGTCTTGTGAGGAGTTTAGCAGGGTGATGACTCAAAAGTTTGAAATGTCAATGATGGGCGAGTTGAACTACTTCCTTGGGTTCCAAGTGAAGCAACTCAAGGACGGCACCTTCATCTCCCAAACGAAGTACACTCAAGATCTTGTCAAGCGGTTTGGGATGAAGTACGCCAAGCCCGCGAAGACACCAATGGGAACCGACGAACATGTCGACCTCAACAAAGGAGGTAAGTCTGTTAATCAAAAGGCATACCGGTCTATGATAAGGTCATTACTTTATTTATGTGCTAGTAGACCGGATATTATGCTTAGCGTATGCATGTGTGCTAGATTTCAATCCGACCCAAGGGAATGTCACCTTGTGGCTGTTAAGCAGATTCTTAGATATTTAGTTGCTACGCCTTGCTTCGGGATCTGGTATCCAAAGAGGTCTACCTTTGACTTAATTGGATATTCAGACTCCGATTATGCTGGATGCAAGGTTGATAGGAAGAGTACATCAGGGACGGGCCAATTCCTAGAAAGGTCCCTGGTGTCTTGGAGTTCAAAGAAACAAACCTCTGTTGCCCTATCCACCACTGAGGCCGAGTATGTTGCCGCAGAACAGTGTTGCGCGCAACTACTTTGGATGAGGCAAACCCTCAGGGACTTTGGCTAGAATCTGAGCAAAGTCCCACTCCTATGTGACAATGAGAGTGCAATCTGCATGGCGGACAATCCTGTTGAACACAGCCGCACTAAGCACATAGACATCCGACATCACTTTCTGAGGGACCACCAGCAAAAGGGAGATATCGAGGTGTTTCATATTAGCACCGAGAACCAGCTAGCCGATATCTTTACCAAGCCATTAGATGAGAAAACCTTTTGCAGGTTGCATAGTGAGCTAAATGTCTTAGATTCGCGTAACTTGGATTGACTTATAGCATACATGTGTTTTATGCCTTTGATCAAGTTACTTTATGCATTTATGAGATTTGTTGTTTATTTATGGTGCTCAAGTTGTGCAAGAGATCCCCGCACCTCACAAGTCCATGTGTGAATGATGCACATATTTAAGGGGAGAAGTGCTACAACTTGACTCTTTGAGACTAACCTTTGTGTTTGAGTATACTGGATGTAGTCTCAAAGGTGCATTGAAAGGGAAAGGTGAGTTTGGAGCATGCAAAGACTTCCACTGCACTCCGGTATTAGTGTACTCAACTCCAAGTTCATTCTTATGCTCTTATTGCCTTTTGCTCTTAATTGACATTTTTGGTGAGGCAATGGCGTTCGAGGGCCAAAAATGATCCCGTTTTGGTGCTTAATGCCAAAGGGGGAGAAATTAAGGCCAAAGCAAATGGATCAGCTACCACTTGTGAATTTTGAAAACAATAGAGTTAGAACTTTTGATTTGCAAAATTTGGTCTCTTGTAGGGGAGAATTTATGATTATGGGAAAAGGGGGAGTTTTTGGCTCTTGATCAATTTTTCCATTGGAATATCTCTCTTTGTGCTTAAACAAGTGTGTTTGACTTAGAGATAGGAAAATGAATTTGATTTGCAAAAACAAACCAAGTGGTGGCAAAGGATGATCCAAATATGCCAAATTAGAATCAAAAAACAATTTGGTCTTCAATTTGAATCAATGTTACATGTTGTGCATTGCTTTTTAATGTGTTGGCATAAATCACCAAAAAGGGAGAGATTGAAAGGGAAATGTGCCCTTGGGCCATTTCAATTATATTTTGGTGATTAAGTGACCAACACATAGTGAGTGAGTTATTATGTGCCAAATGAAGAGAGAAGTGCAAATTATGTAACAAGGTACGTTTCTAGACGTAGTACATTGTTTTGAGTACAAACATATTTTGTCTAAGTGCTAGAAACAGGAAAAGAAGAGAATTGCAAAAGAGGTGATTGTGTGCAGCAAACTTCAGCTCGGCTTGGCACACTGGACTGTCCGGTGGTGCACCAGACAGTGTCCGGTGGTGCACCGGACCGTGTTTGGTGCGCCAGGCCAGCCTTCGATGAATAGGCCACTCTCGGGAAAATTTGGCGATGTACGGCTATAATTCACCGGACTGTCCGATGGTGCACCGGACTGTCCGGTGAGCCAACGGTCGCCAGCGCAACGGTCGGCCGCGCAATCCGCGGGCGACGCATGGACCGCTCCAACGGTCGGCAGGGGGCACCAGACTGGCCGGTGTGCACCGGACAGTGTCCCATGCGCCAACTGCCACGAATCTGCAACGGTCGACTGCGCCAAAATAGGAAGGAGATCCGCACAGGACTGTCTACAGTGACTGTCCGGTGGCGCACCGGACTGTCCGGTGCGCCACCCGACTGAAGGCAACTTTGGCCTTCCTTGTTGATCTTCAACGACTCCTAGCTGCCTTGGGGCTATAAAAGGGACCCCTAAACGCATGGAGGAGTCACCCAAGCACACTCTAAGCATTCCAAGACTTCTAGTCCTCACTTTCACGCAATCGTTCATCGTTCTTGAGATTAGAGCACTTTTTGAGTTGTAAACTCCTTGCGCGTGTTTTGTGTGCTCATCTTCTCACTTGTGTGCGTGTTTGCGGTGTGGATTTAATTCTAGTGTGCGTTGCTCTTCCCAACCTTACTCCGTGCTTTCTTTGTGAACAATCTTGTAAGGGCGAGAGGCTCCAACTTGTGGAGATTCCTCGCAAACGAGAAGAAAACTATAAGGAAGAACACCGTGGTATTCAAGTTGATCATTGGATCATTTGAAATGGGTTGATTGCAACCCTCGTCCATTGGGACGCCACAACGTGGAAGTAGGCAAGTGTTATACTTGGCGGAACCACAGGATAAAACATTGTGTCTCTTGTGTTGTCTTTCTTTGTGATTATTGTGATTCGCAAGAGCTCGCTCTATAGCCACTTGGCTCTATTGCACTAACATCTTTATAACCAAGCTTGTGGCTATTTAGTGTTGAATTTTACAGGATCACCTATTCCCCCCCCCCTCTAGGTGCTCTCACAGTGCAGCAGATAACATTTTTGCGAAAGCCTTCAGACAGATGCAAGAACAAGATGATAAGATACATGATGCAACACATCCCCTCTGTGGCTTCGGAGGAAGGCAGATAGTGGCACTTGGCAAGATAACAATGCCGATTACCTTCGGCTATGTTCACAATAAAAGGATAGAGCAAGTTGTCTTTGACATTATTAATATGGAGTTTCCTTACAATGCAATCATTGGATGAGAAACATTAAACGCCTTCGAAGCAATACTCCATCCAACATATCTATGCATGAAGATACTATCAGACCAAGGCCCCATATCTGTGCATGGGAGTCAAGAGGCTACTAGAAGGGTCGAAGGGAACTGGACAGAATCAAAGGCCATTCATAATATAGATGAAGTTGAAGCCCATCAATAATATAAGCACAAAAGAGATAAAGCTGCCTCAGTAGATCAACCGAAGCCCATGCTTTTATGCGAAGATATAGCTGAGCAGAAGGTATTGCTGGGATCTCAATTGTCTGATGAACAAGAAAGAACTCTGTTGAGGTTTCTGTTCAACAACGAGGATGGCTTTGCTTGGTCAGCCAATGATCTGTGTGGTGTTAACAGGGATGTTATCGAGCATTCACTTAATGTAGATCTGTCTATCAGGTCAAGAAAGTAGAAGCTTCAGAAAATGTTCGATGATAAAGCCGAAGGTGTACGAAACGAAGTCAAAAGGCTTCTGAGTGCCGGTGTAATCAGAGAAGTAACATATCCAGAGTGGTTGGCTAATACTGTGATGATGAAGAAAGCTAATGGAAAGTGAAGAATGTGCGTTGATTTTACATATCTCAATAAGGCATGTCCTAAGGATAAGTTCCCATTGCTGAGAATAGATTATCTTGTGGATGCAACAGCTACTTCAGAGCTCATGAGTCTATTGGATTGCTATTCAAGCTATCATCAAATCTGGATGAAGAAAGAAGACGAGCCCAACTCAAACTTCATAACCCCTAGTGGGCCTATAACTACCTTCAAATGTCTGAGGGGCTCAAGAATGCTGGAGGAAACTTCAACAGAATAACTGCTAAAGTCCTTTGCTCAAAAATTGGCAGGAATGTTCTAACATATGTTGATGATATCATAGTCAGAAGTACTAAACAAGAAAAACACATAGCTGGTCTACAAGAAAACATTCGCCAATTTTAGAAAGGCAGATCTCAAGCTCAACCAAGAAAATGTGTTTTCGGGGTGAAGAAAGGGAAGTTTCTTGGGTGTCTCGTGTCAACAAAGGGAATTGAGGCAAACCCAAGCAAGATAGAGCAATACTTCGGATGGAGCCACCGAAGTCAAGAAAAGGCATCGAAAGGCTGACAGGAAGACTGGTTTCATTGAACAGATTTATTTCAAGATCGGCAAAAAGGAACTTGTCATTCTTTGAAGTTTTGAAGTCAGCCGAAGTCTTCCAGTGGGGACCAATTCAGCAAAAAGCTTTCGAAGAGCTAAAGCAATATTTAATATGTTGTAGCTGCTTCATCAGAAGTCCCATTGCTACTATATGTAGCTGCTTCTCATGCTACAGTTAGCGCAATGTTGGTGCAAGAAAAGCAAGATGGCTAAGCAAAGAAGCAAGTGCCAGTATACTTCGTCTCTGAAGTCCTTAGTCCATCAAAGAAAAATTACATCGAGTTGGAGAAGGTATTATATGCTGTATTGATGGCCTCCAGAAAGCTTCAGTACTATTTCTAGTCATACCATATCATAGTACCTTCTTCTCAGCCTCTCAAGGACATAATAAGGAACAGAGAAGCCAAAGGAAGAGTTGGGAAATGGGCTGTAGAATTGAATGAATTCACCATAGATTATGTTCATAGATCTTCAATTCAATCTCAGGCATTAACAGACTTCATTGCCGATTGGATGCCAGGGACTCAGGACAAAGAAAGAATAAAGAATGATGAAGCTTGGATAGTATTTTGTGATGGGTCATGGGGAACCTTTGGCGCAGGAGCAACTGCCATTCTAATTTCACCATCTAAGATCAGAACTTGCTACGCAGCAAGATTGGAGTTCAGCTGCACAAATAGCATTGCAGAGTATGAAGCCCTTCTATTGGGGCTTCGAAAGCTTAAGGCAATGGGAATAAGAAGGGCAATTTTTAAATCTAACTCACAAGTTATTACAGGCCACATTGACAAAAGTAATAAAGCAAGAGATCTGAAGCTCGAGAAGTATCTGGACACAGTCCGAAAATGGAAGCCTCATTCAAAGGCTTCTCTGTAAAGAATATCCCAAGAGGAGAAAATGAACATGCAGACCTATTAGCCAAGTCAGCAGCACAGGGGCCCCCATTACTTTCGAAAGTATTTCTTTGAAACAATAAAGGCACCTTCAGTCGTGCTCATGGAGCGAGCAGTGCTTACAATCTCACCAGTGCACAGTGAAGATTGGAGGACTGAGATTACATCTTTCCTGCAATGCAATTGTCTTTCAGATGATGAAGCTTATAACAAAAGAATGGAAGCTAGAACAAGGCCCTATGTAATCATAGAGGGAGAGTTGTATAAACAAGGAGTCTGCTCTCCATTACTGAAGTGTTTGTCTAGAACCGAAGGTCAAGAGCTAATGAAAGAGATACATACAGGACTGTGCGGAGCTCATATTGGGTCCAGGCCTTTACTGGGAAAGGTTTTCAGACAAGGATTTTATTGACCGAAGGCAGCTTCGGATGCACCAGATCTAGTTCAAAAGTGTGAAAACTGCCAGAAGTGTGTCAGAGACCAAAAACAACCTTCGTCTCTAACTCAGCTAATCCAGCCCACCTGACCATTGCAAAGGTTGGGTCTAGATTTGTTAGGCCCACTTCCACCAGCGCAAGGAAATTTAAAATATGTTGTAGTAGCGGTGGAATATTTCTCAAAGTGGATTGAAGCTAAACCTCTGACTACAATCACTTAGGCCATGGTTCAAAAGTTTTTCTGGCAAAATATTGTTTGTCGCTTTGGTGTGCCGAATGCCATCACAGTTGATAATGGAACTTAGTTTAATTTGATGATGAAATATTCAAAGCTTTTTGTGACCAAATCGGTACAAAAATACATTCTGCATCAGTGAGACATCCGGGATCAAATGGACTGGTAGAACAAGCCAATGAAATCATAATAACAAGGATAATGAAGTTAATCTTCAATCAGCCCAAAGGAAATGGCCAGACGGGTTGATAAAAGTGGTATGGAACCACAACACTGTTGTCTCAAGGTCAACATGATTTATCCCGTTCAAGCTTCTGTTTGGTGACGAAGCAATAACACTGGAAGAAGGAAGAACAGGTTCGATAAGGACCCTAGCTTCGGTAGAAGACGAAGAGGATTGCAAAATAACAAAAGACACCGTGGAAGGGACCAGGCTCCAAGTAATAGATCACATCAATAAGTATCAAGCTGAAACAGTTAAATGGCATGACCGCAAGGTAAGACTAAAAACATCAAACTAGGACACTTGGTACTACGGAGAGTGGCCAACCCAGATACAGTGGGAAAACTCTGGCTCAAATGGTAGGGTCCTTTCTTGGTGTTGTCTTCGCCAAGACCTGGATCGTACAAGCTGAAAGACATGGATGGAAACGACATTCCAAGGTCATGGAATGCAGATGAACTCCGAAGATATTATGTGTAAATCTTGTGATTTTCTTGTTTTTCCCTATGGTACCCTTTTCCTTTCAAGAGGGGAGAATGGTTTTTAACGGGGTCATAGGTTGTAATTTTTAATTTTTGAGCAGCCCTATGTAATACAAGGGCCAAATTCCCCCACATGTAAAATGTAAAGATCTGGGATTACACCATTGAGTGTGAAAAAGTATGAAGAAGCTCCAAAGTCATTCCTAATGGAATGCAGAGCTAGAATGTCACCTAAGTGAAAGGTGAAGAAGCTTCAAAGTCGTTCCTAAAGGAATGCAGAGCTTAAATACCACCTAATTAAAAGGTGAAGAAGCCCCAAAGTCATTCCTAAGGGGATGCAGAGCTTAGCTCCAAAGTCGTTCCCAAGGGAATGCAGAGCTGAATAACCACCTAAGTAAGGTGAAGAGACTTCAAAGGCGTTCCTAAGGGGATGTAGAGTCTGGTGTGTATTTGCGTGTTTTTTACCTTCATCATGCATGTGCATACTTCATCACATCATCTTTTGCATTCAAACAAACATACATTAGGCATATGTAGATTCATCATGATGGCATAAAGCACAAAGCATTAACAGGAAAAGTGAGGACTTATGCCTTCAATGAGAAAATGCTTCGTATATATGAAGATGCTTCGTCTCAAATGAAATTTCATTGTTTATGAGACCTGGTCGTTGATTTTACTCAAAGAGGTGCTTTGATATGAACGAAAAGAAGAGAAGGTGTTTTTCGCCTTTGGCTCAAAAAGTTACGAGCATTGGTTTCATCCACAACAAAGCAGTCAACACACGAATGAAAGGTAAAAAAGCATTACAAAGTATTTACAAATATTTACAATTCTGTTCATATTCAATTACAGTTCTTCGTCAAATAATACACTTATTGCGCAAAAGAATTTCCAAAGTGTTTCTATAGATATCAAGGGGAATCCTCTAAAGTCTTCTTCAAAGCTTCAAACCTAACTTCGGTTCACTAACCTTCGGCACCATCACCCTGAAGAATTACAAAGAAAAGGGTAATGAGGAATCTGGTAAGGAAAATTTAAAGTAAAGAATAAAGGTGAAGAGCTATACTTTGTTAAGCAGGTTTCAGGCTTCGTTTCCAACCAACTCGCGGTCGCCCTTAGCCTTGATTTGAGTAATGAACCTGTTGCCTATGCTTCGGGCTTCGGCTGGAATATCAACCAGGTCCGATGATGAAAGGCTGAAATTTGGCCTGTTGACAGCCCTTGCGTGATTGCACCCGATTTTATGAAAGCGGCAGCCGTACCACGAGAAGCCACCAGCGCATAGAAGACTCCATGGTCAGTTATGACTTCGTCGAGGACATCAACCTCCTTCTCGATGCATTCGAGTGCTCCGGGGACATCTTCAACACAAAGGCTAGCTTCCTCGGATGCAGCTCCAACTGAATTGAATATACTTCTTAATCAGGCGGTGCATTGGCTTGCAAAATTAAAACATCTATCCTTAAGAGTTCTCAGTGTTTCATTGAGCTTCATGATCTTCTCAGCCTCAACCTTGAGTGTCGTGTTCAAAGCTTCGGTTTCACGGTTGAATTGGCTGGAGTTTTCTTCCAAAAGTGTCCGAGCCTCTGTCAGCTCTTTGCTCAATTTCTTATTCTGAGCTTGCGCTTCGGAAAACGATCCTTTGGCTGAACACAACAACTCATCTTTTTTCCTTTAGAGAATCTTCAAGTTTCTTGATCTTATCTTCCAAACCCTTGACAATAACTTTGTTTTTCCTGTCTTCATCATCTTGTTGCATTTTTAAAGCTTTGCTTAGTAACAAACTCTGTAAAATGAACTCAAAGTTAGAATACCTAAGTCAACACGGAGATATCAATGATAACTTGCAATAATGATCTTACTTTGAAGTTAGAATAAAATAAGATGCCTATGATGTGCTGGCGTCTGTAGCAGCTGATGTCCTTTCCTAGCTTCGGGAATCCAATACTCTTAGACATGGTGCTTATAATTTTAGCACCGGCACGGTCGCAGATGCATCCCACAACTTCTTCATCGACCCCGCCATAGAGCATTGACCCTGGCTGGTAGCCATGTGAGATTACAAATTCTTTTAGCTCTAACATGTCCTCTTCGGAGAGCTGTTGGCCGCCCAAGTGCCGTAGGTCGAAATTCACTCATTTCATAGAGGTTTCTTCAATTTTCTTCCCCTTGTCTGAAACTACTGCAGCTACCTCCTTCTTCGCAACCACGTCTGATATAAGTCTGTCAATTTCGAACAGAGTGGTTTTGAGATTTTCGTCTTCAGCTGCAATGGTAGCTTTGACATCAGTCGATTTTGCAGCTTTGTCTGCCGAGGTTGAGGGTGGGGTTTGTTCAATGGCTTCCAGTATAGGGATGGCAACGGGTACAAAACCCGTGGGCATTGGTTTTATAAACCCATACCCGCCAGCGAATAGCAAACCCGTACCCGTGCCCGTAACCCGCGTCGGGTACTGTATAACATCCGTACCCGTCACCCGCGGGTTTTATAAACCCGCGGGTGCGCCCGCGGGCGCAATAGACCCACATCACACCCCGCGGGTGCACCAGACCCGCGAACAAACCCGTGTGGCCATAGAACAAATGTCAAACAAGTTATAGGATAACAAAGCTTTGATGTACAACAAGTAATAATTTCAAACACAAACAATTTCCAAATAGTCCCATACAACAAACATACAACAGCTCCAGTTCCATACATATATAGTTTACAACTTCCAAGACATCAGTTCATAGCAATAATAAATGTCAAACAAGTTATAGGATAACAACCACAAATTTAAGTTTAAACTAATCATCCAAGGCGATACAAGGATCCTCCTTCATTTCCGCTTCAATGTCTTCAAGACATGACCAAAAGCTATTAACATCCACATTATCTTCACCTATATTGTCAAACAAAATACATATTAGTATATATAACTTTAAAGCATCTCGTAGAAACTTATACCTCCTGATGACACCTTTTTAGACTTAAATATTACCTCCCGATTACTGATTACTGACTCTAGTTGCTGAGCACAAACAGATAAATAATACCTTGGTGCTTGGAGCTTGGAGTGGCCGCAGCTTGAGCCTGGATGTCTGGATGGCTGGCGACCTGGCCTCCTGGGTGTGGCCGCGTGGGACAGGGGCAGCGCGGCACTGCCGGGCTGACTGCTGGAGCGGCCGAGCGCCCGAGCGGTGGAGCAGCTTGAGCTGGAGCTGGACCGCCTGGGGCCTGGTTGCCTGGAGCTGGAGTGCTAGACGCCTGGACCGCCAGGGGCCTGGAGTGGCCGAGCGCCCGAGCGGTGGCCGGTGAGCAGCTGGAGCGGACGAGCGATGGAGCAGCTGGAGCGGTGGAATGCTGGAGCGGTGGCCGGTGGAGCAGCTGGACCGAATGGGGATAGGGAATTAGGGACAGGGGCGGCTGCCACGATGAGGAACAGGTGTAGGGTTTGTTGAGACAAGTTAGGGTTTCCAGCACATATATATATATCGGGTTGGCGGGTATACGGGCACGGGTTCAAACATTTTATACCCGCGAAGATACACCCATTAGGTACAAATTTAAACCCATACCCTTACCCGCGGGTATAAACCCAAACCCAAACCCGCACCCTATAGGGTTTGTGCCCGCGGGCACGCGGGTAATCTGTGCCCATTGCCATCCCTATTCCAGTATATTCATCATGCGTCATTTCTTCTGGCACCGTCTCTCCCATCAGCAGCCGAAGAGATTTCCTTTTTCTGTAAGAGTCTAGTTAGTTCCAATCCTAGAGGACTTAGCAGTGCGAGTGGGAAAGACTCAATCATCACTTTCAATATTTCTGAGACCTCCGCATAAGAAGACGAAGGGCTTGCAGCTTGCTTCAGCACATCTTGCATCTTCATCTTCTCAGAGGATTTCTCGGCAAGCTTCTATTTTTTAGGAGCCGATACTTTCGGCTCCGGCATAGTTTTTCTCTTCTTTAAAGTCTCTTGGTCTTCCTTGACAGATTGAATAGCTTGCCTACTCAATATACTAACAACCATTTTCCTCTTAACTCCTCCGACCCCTTCATCAAGCCTTTCGTAGTTAGGGTACTCAAAGTTAAGAGCATCCATTATGCGGTTTAGCCTTTGTTTTGGCCGGGTGCCGAAAGCAGCAGTCATTAGTTGATCTTCTTTTCTTGTATAGTTTCTAAAAATTTTGTTGCACATGGTTTCTATCAGTTCTAACCATTTAGTGCATTGTTCTTTAAACCTTTTCTGAAATTTGAAGCGGTACGACAGACGAACAAGTTCATATTTCTTCCCTTCTTCTTTTTTTCATCGGCATTCCCCAATCGCTAGAAGTTGGGAATGTTCTATTTGCTAAATATTCTTGCACTAAGTCCCTAGTACTAATATGCTCAGACACGACCCTAAATTCCACTTCGGCCACTTGGCAAGGAGACCCCAGCTGCATATTGCACAAGGGTCGAGTCATGCCGAAGTTCAGCTTCAAGGGACTTGTTGGGGGCCTTCGTCCTCCGAAGGTCCTCAAAAACATGATTTGACAATGTTCTCCAAGTGGATTATGTGAACAGGTATCTTCGGACTCAGAATTATGAACATAAAGCACGGTCAGGACGAAGCCTGAACCAGACGAGGGACGAGCTGATTACCAAGCTCTACGAAGGTGCACAGCCGAAGCTGTGTGCAAGGAAGCTTCGTCGCGATAGCGGAAAGGGCAACCGACTTAAAGATGAAAAGACTACGTGGGCCTTGACAGATTTCCATAAGTCATTAACAAATGTAATGGACATGGATGTAATTTTACGTGGGCTGCGTCCCGCGTCTATAAATAGATGAACAGTACTCCCGTACTGTTCACGCTGACTTGACATTGGCATTTGCGTCACGCTTGTACTTTTTATCTTCTCTCAAGACCGAAGGTACATTTGTAATTTGTAATCATTTCTATTTTTCTGTGTTAATAAAATAGAAATGATTCTATGATTTACATTTCATGTTTTGTACGAATCCTTCGTTATTATTTGTTATATTTACGAAGGTATGTCTTGTGACTTTCGTCCGGAACTCATTATTCCCGAAGGGGAATAATGTTTGGAAGGACGAAGGGCCTTAACATTTAACACTTTTTATGTTGCCTTGTTCTTAATCCGAAGCATTTGAGAACAAGTCCCCAACATTGGCGCCCACCTCCGGTGAACTCACTTCCACTTCGAGTTTTTTGAACACCTTCGGAAGCTGTAGACCTTCGCTATGGCACCGAAGAAAGCTTCAGCGGCTGGGGCTGCAGCACTGCAACCGCTGGACCACAACCAGGAGACCGTCTCTCTTCGGGAGGCCCGAAGCCAGAAGAGAAAGGCCGTCAGCCCGACGCTTCAGGAGGAAGAGCTAGACCAAGAAATCAGGGATATGGAGATCCTACATCAACAGGTGCAAAGGAAGAAGGAGAAGATGGCCCGGTTAGCTGAGTTGCAACGGCAGATAGACGAAGCCTCTGAGGAAGTCCGCCATCTTACCCATGATGAGCAAAACAGAAGGCCTCAGCAGAAAGACCTTCATCAGGAGGGCTTCGTCAACGAAGATGACTGGTATGACAATTTCCATCAGGGAAATTTTGTTTTCGATGATGCTTCTCCTTTGTCCGCTGAGCTGCAGGCTACACCTTGGCCTCCATCCTATAAGCCACCCCAGCTTCCCATGTTCGACGGCCACTCAGACCCGAAGCAGTTCTTGATGAGCTACGAAGCAACAGTGTCTTCGTATGGGGGCAATGCTGCAGTCATGGCGAAGTCTTTCGTCATGGCCGTCAGGAATGTTGCTCAGACCTAGTACTCCTCCCTTCGACCAGGAACGATCACCTCATGGCAGAAGCTGAAGGATATGTTGTTAACCAGCTTTCAAGGATTTCAGACGAAGCCGGTCACTGCTCAAGCCTTGTTCCAGTGCACTCAGGACCATGAAGAATACCTTCAGGCGTATGTCAGAAGGTTCTTGCGTCTGAGGGCGCAGGCTCCAACGGTGCCCAATGAAATTGTCATCGAAGCCATGATCAAGGGGCTTCGTCCTGGACCTGCAGCCCAATACTTTGCTAGGAAGCCTCCTCAGACTTTGGAGAAGCTGCTCCAAAAGATGGACGAGTACATTCGTGCTGATAATGATTTTCGCCAAAGAAGGGAGGAGGCCTTCAGATTTTCTGAGATGACCAGGGGCTTCGGGGGACGATTCTATCCGAGGCATGTGAGGTCCATCCACAGCACTCAAAATGATGATAAGGGGAGTCAACAGAATAGGCCACAGTGCTCCTCACAGGCTTCGGGGCAGCAGCAGACTTTCTTTCGGCCACCAGCTCCAAGAGGCAGAGGCGCCAGGGGCTTCGGCGGGAGATTTGGAGATCAACCAAGGAGGACATTTTGCTTATTCTGCGGTGAGAACAAGGGCCATACCACCAGGATGTGCCACGTTACCATCCAGAAACAAAAGGAGCTAGCAGAAGCTGCAGCGCAACAGGGACAGCCGAAGCAGGTCATGCATACTGCTTCGTACCATCAGCCTTACGTCCCGGAGTACGTGGGCAACCACCCTGCAGTTTCCGTAGCTTCGGCAAGTCAACCTCAAGCTTCATGGCAACAGCCCCCGCCTCCACCTCCGCTGCAACAAGGCCAGCAGCCAGAAGGGAGCCAATATGTTCCGCACCAAAGAGACCTCAGAGAGCAATCTGAAGTCCGTACAGTCAACAGTACTGTGCCGGAGTCGAAGCACATTTATTGACAAATATCCTACTTTGATAGCAGTCTTTTCCGTTTAAGTTCTGTTTTCGGTATAATAAAGAACACTTCAGTTTTCATATAATAGTTTCGTGGTTGGTTATGAGGGAAATCTATCTTCTCCACAGGCTTAAGTTGCTGAAGCTTAAATATTTGCGGCAACAAGGAGGACCTTCGAATTATTAAAAATCCTTCGAAGCAACAAAAAGTCGTTCTGAGGAACGCAGAGTAAGTTGCCGAAGTTACGAAAAGCCGTTCCAAAGGGAGCGCAGTGTAAGTTTTTTGCTCCAAAGACGTTCCTAAGGGAATGCAGAGCATACAGCGAAAAGTCAACGCTGATACCGCCTAAGTAAAAGGCGAAGAAGCTCCAAAGACGTTCCTAAGGGAATGCAGAGCTTATACCGTCTAAGTAAAAGGCGAAGAAGCTCCAAAGACGTTCCTAAGGGAATGCAGAGCTTACGAATATATTTTGTGTGTATCTTCGGAACAAATGTCATTTGCATAACATAACATCATCACATCATTTTGCATAACATAAGCATCATACATCATGTTGCATTTGGCAAACGAAGGGGACACAGTATCAACCTTCGAAAGGATGCTTTGAGAAAGTGAAAATTGTGTAAAGTCACGAGGGAATACAATGATAATCTTCGGAATACAGCTTCGGAGAATATTTTTACGAAGCATGGACGAGCTTCAGCAGAGCAATATCGAAATTGTATAGCTTCGGAGAATGGTTTCATGAAGTATGAACGTGTTTCATCAGAATAATTTTAACGGAGAATGTCTTCTTCACGAAGCATGAAAAGAAGGGAAGGTGTTTTTTCGCCGAAGGCTCAAAAATGGTATGTATGTAGAGTTTCATGCATCGTAAAGAATTGAATAATGAAAAGAAACTTGTATATTACATTCAAATGTACAAAATGTTGCATAGATCACACTTTAAATGTTTTTTCTAAATAGCATCTAGTCTTCTCTTAATACTGCTTCGGCGGCTTCATTTAGAAGTTGATCAACAACTTTGTCCATGATAGCTTCGGCCATTTGTTTAATTTCGTCATTCCCTTTTTTGTGGGGGTCGGCAGTCGATCCAACAGCTTCTGAGGGAAGAGAACATTTCTTCATTACTATTACAAACCGTGAGCAAAGTTTGAAATAAACATTACAACACAATAAGAACGACTAATTAATACCTAATTGCCTTTCGGGCTCTGTACTTCTTTCGGCAGCTTCTGCCACTTTCCTAGCATCATGGATGCCTTTTTCGCTCCTTTGGATGATTTCTTGCGCCATTCCTCGGCCGTCGTCGTTCCAGATATCAGTAAAAACTTTGCCACCAACCACGCTTGCTTCGGCCGAGGGGTCCTTGATGTCTTCGGAAGATAAGGCAGCTTCGGACTGAGCTAAAAATTTTACATGCCCGCAACCTTTCTTCTCTAAGACAGAAGCAATTCCTCTGGCGCCCGAAAAAGCGCAGATGTCGCCACGGCTGCTCAGGATCTCCTCGAAGGCCTCTGCTTCATGACTAATCCATTCCAGTGGACCTTCGGGATTACCTCGAGAGAAATTCTCTTCGCTGGAAAAGGCGCCCACGCTGGCGAAGCTGGTTTTAATTTTATTCACGCATTCTACAGATTTAACATAACATTTCCTCTGAGATGCACGAAGCTCTTTAACACTTAACTCCAATTTATTGACCATATGATCACTGAGTTCTCGTTTTGTTTCCTCCAGTACACGTTCCTCTTTAGCTCTAGCCAGCTGTTTTTGAAGATCTTTAATTTCACGTTTTTGGGCTTCGGCCTGGGATTTTGAAGCAGCTTCGTCTTTCTTTACTTTATCTACCAGTGTAAGCAGAATCTTATCCTTTTCCAAAGCTTCGTTTCTCAGTTTGATAACTTCGGAGCGTAAATTGTTAAACGCAATGTCGTAGCTTTCATCTTCGGCGCTTTTTTGGGCTCTTAATGCGTTGCTTAGAATCAAGCCCTATACGAAAAAGAATCCATATAAGAATAAAGGAATGAATTACGTATTAAAAAAGTTTTTTCAAACGCTTAATTTCCATACCTTTAGGCTATTGTACGCAAGGCTGTCTGCGAGATCCTCTTTCGTCATGGCGCTTAATCCAGCTTCGAGTTTTGGGAACCCCATGCTTCTAGCCATTTCCCGGCATACGGATAATTCCTTATTGTCTGGGAGACAGTACAGGAAATCATCTTCGTTTGTCCCATTGAATACTACTGCCCCCTTCGGATACTTCAACTCTCTAGCATAGTGATTCGCTTCATAGATTTCTTCTTCAGACAGTTTCTTCCCCGAAGCATGTCGCACGATGTAATCGCGTGTGCTGGAGGGAGCTTCGGGGGCGGCAATGTCAATTTCTTCAACTAAAGCTGGTTCTGATATTTTCTCGGATTGTTCCTTGGTGGGCTCTGAAGGCCCAGCTTCAGCTTCAGCTCGTTGTTTCGAAGCTTCAGTAGAGGCTTCAGCGAGTTCAGCAGACATCTTTGCGGTTGTGCTTGAAGACTTAATTGTCTCCAAGACATCCAGCACGTTCACCATCCGTTTTCTTCTTGGGGTCACCGATGGGCCCTTTTGATTTTTTGTTGTGTCGACATTTGCTGAAGGACTTAAAATTTCTGATGTTTTTGGCCCTTCAGACTTCGGTTTTTCTACTGCTGAAGGCGCTTCAGTTTTCTCTACTGTCTTCGGCACTGGAGCTGGTTCTGTAGCTTCAGAGGCCAAAGAAATTTCACCAATAAATTCTGGCACTGTGGCCGGCTCAATAAAGCGTGTCCGATGGGTGAGCACCTTCATCTTTTTCCTTTGAGGCGCTGGCTCACTAGTGGCACTTGTGGTAGCTTCTGTCGCAGGAGAAGCATTTTTCCTTTTGCGACCCAATACCGGATAATGATAGTCAGGGTAGATAAACCCGACTGCGTCAAACACACGGTTGAGCCTTTTCTTCTTTCGGCCTCCGAAGGCTGCTGATAGCGCAGTATTTTCAGCCTTCGAGTATGCCCCAAGCAGTTCGTCACTTAATGTTTCAATGCTTTTCAACCAGTCATCATCAGGTTCAACAAATTTATCTGCATATTTGAATGTGTATTTCAGTCTGACCAATCCGCCTTCGTCGGATTCTTTGATGGTTTCCTTCGGCATTTCCCACTTTTCTGTAAGTGGCCATACCCTGAAGGCAATGTGCTCTTGGACCAAGTCCCTTGTCCCAATAAAAGAGCAGATTACGCCGAAGGCTCTTTGGCATTCCTCGGCTGCTTCGTCCATTTCAACCTTCGGCCTTCGAAGTCCGAAGCGTTGCCAGATGGGGCGCATAATGATACTTTTAACATTTTCTTGCGCTGTTAAGTCATTCTTCACATAGAACCACTCTGTCATCCAGGCTCCGGGCCACCTCTTCCGAAAGGTCGGCACAGGGCAGCTTGACCCGGAGCGGGCACCGAAGCTATAACACCCAAAATTGTTGTGGTATTGTTCTTTTCCCCAGGGCTTCGTCTCGTATAATAACTCATGAATATTGCAGAAACTTTTAGCGTTTGGTTCCAAACCTTGGCTTCTCACAGCCCAGACAAACACCCCCATTCTTATGATGGCTTCGGGGGTAATTTGATGAAGGTAGACTTGAAATGTCTTCAGGACTTCAACAACAAAGTTGCTTAGGGGGAACCGAAGCCCAGCCTTGAGAAAGCTTCGGAAGACTACGACTTCATCTTCTTCTGGGGTGGGAGAAGTCTTCTCTCCAGCGTCAGCCCTCACAATAGATATATCCCGAAAATACCTCCCCCTCATATTATCAATATGACTCTGCTTGATAGTGGTCTTACCGAAAACCGTGTGACTTGGCCGCCATGGTCGATCTTCGGCCTCTTCCCCACCACTTTCTACATCATAGTTGTCGCTGTCATCAGTATCTTCGGACAAACCTTCGAGAATCTCTTTGGTGATTTTCTCTGTATTGGTCTCCGCCATCGCAATCAGGAACCCCAGATTCTTCTCTTCCTCGAGACTCAGCTTCGTATCAGCAGGAATCTTCTTACCTTCAGACATCTTCGGAAACGCTAAAAAACTGCTCTCGAGGCCGAAGCTTCAAAATCAAAAAGACCAGCAAATCCTAAAGCACAAGAGCTAAAAATTTAGTGGACCGAGGCAGATGGCAAGTATGCGTACCAAACGAGTTCGCGATGTGATCTTATTTATACGCCCAGGGCGTTGAAAATTGAAAGACCCCGCTTGTCAGTGAATGTTGCTATTCTAGCAAAGGGAAGGTGTTTTTTTCGGACCTTCGGCTCAAGGCCTTCGTCCAAATCGCAATCTGAATTTAATATTAACAAATTAATATTGCGAGGGGCTACTGTTGGGGGCCTTCGTCCTCCGAAGGTCCTCAAAAACATGATTTGACAATGTTCTCCAAGTGGATTATGTGAACAGGTATCTTCGGACTCAGAATTATGAACATAAAGCACGGTCAGGACGAAGCCTGAACCAGACGAGGGACGAGCTGATTACCAAGCTCTACGAAGGTGCACAGCCGAAGCTGTGTGCAAGGAAGCTTCGTCGCGATAGCGGAAAGGGCAACCGACTTAAAGATGAAAAGACTACGTGGGCCTTGACAGATTTCCATAAGTCATTAACAAATGTAATGGACATGGATGTAATTTTACGTGGGCTGCGTCCCGCGTCTATAAATAGATGAACAGTACTCCCGTACTGTTCACGCTGACTTGACATTGGCATTTGCGTCACGCTTGTACTTTTTATCTTCTCTCAAGACCGAAGGTACATTTGTAATTTGTAATCATTTCTATTTTTCTGTGTTAATAAAATAGAAATGATTCTATGATTTACATTTCATGTTTTGTACGAATCCTTCGTTATTATTTGTTATATTTACGAAGGTATGTCTTGTGACTTTCGTCCGGAACTCATTATTCCCGAAGGGGAATAATGTTTGGAAGGACGAAGGGCCTTAACATTTAACACTTTTTATGTTGCCTTGTTCTTAATCCGAAGCATTTGAGAACAAGTCCCCAACAGGACTCATTACCATGCCCATGAGCTTCTCCCTCTTCTTCTCATCAGTCTTCATGTAAAACCATTCACTAGTCCAGCCAGTGGGCCACTTGGTTCGGTAGCCAATCACGGGGGGCCTTCGTATCCTTTCGGTATGCAAAGTTGTAGCATCCGAAATTTTTATGCAAACCATCAGCTCTTGCCTTTGTCTAATAATGAAGTTCATGAACCCAGCTAAACCCTTCGGCGTTATCACTTTTTCCCTGGATTCGGAGAGCCCAGATGTAAACACTAAGCCTGACAATAGCGTTCGAGGTCAACTAATGGAGATATATCTCAAATTTCTTGAAAACTTCCCCTATCATATCGTAAAGGGGGAACCGAAGCCTCGCCCTGAAGAAGCTCCTGAACACAACAACCTCATCTTCTTTCGGCTCTGGAATTACTTCTTCCCCAGCAAAGCGAATCAATTCATCTTCATTCTCTCCAAAATAACCTAGTTTCTTCATCACAACCAGATCCTATAAATTTACTGTGGATTTCCCAAATTCAACATGACTAGGCTTTGTTGGGCATAGAATACTATCGTCCTCTTCACTTTCATTATCACTTTCGACTTCGGCCATAGCTTGTTCAGCTTCGGTGTTGGAGGCACCTTCGGTAGTAGCTTCCTCTTGTACAACCAGACCTGACCGCCTCATCACTTCTGATATGGGTGCTATCTCGGTTACTTCAGTCTCATCTCCCTCACGGGACACCCTGGCAGTGGATCTTACTCTGGCCATTTCAATGTTCAGTTTCTTTTAGACGAACCTGATCTTAAGTGACAAAGCGCTTATTTGAAAGCACAATGTAGAAAGCTTCGGCTTCGGTTACAATTGTCAACAACACAACTGTGCAATAGCAATGAATGATGTGGTAACTTCTCACCAACATGTCTGTTTATATAGTCTTGCAGGAGAAGAAGGCAAACCTCCAAATTGTGTATACTGGCTGAACGGTGGACCAGCCAGCGCTCGTAATATCTTAATCATTTTTTATAACAAGACCAGAGAAGGTGTTTTTTCGAACCTTCGGCATTCCGAAGCCTTCGTGTTTTTCGCGAATCAAGCTCGTTATGAAAAAACGATCTAGCACCGCGAAGGGCTACTGTTGGGGGTCTTCTTCCCCACCGAAGGTACTCAAGACAAAAACACCTTTGGCAAAGTGATACAGAAGTCTTCCCTTCTTTATACCGAAGGTTCTCAAGACGAAGACCTTGAGTAGAAGCAACGATGCCAAATGCCGAAGCTACCATCAGCTTCGGTTCAGATCAAGTAGAAGAGGAAAAGGCTAAATAGACCTTAGTAGTTGTCGGCAGTCTGAAACATGGGTACCCCTTGTCACAATATGGAGGTACTACGCCGGCAGAGAGGTCCCTGGGTGAGGGGAAACCAGTTCGCAGCCGCGCCACATCGTCCGCCCTAGGGCCGCCACGTGGCCTAGAAAGGGACGCGTTCCTGGATGCGTGCAGTGGGTCCGGACCTACCACGGGGAAAGCACCGGACCCCCGTGCATGACAAACGGACCTCTGAGATGGGTCTCGTGCCCTTCTCAGTGGGGTCCGGACTACTCACCGCTGGACCCCGGGTATCAGGGGCAGAGAATACCCGAACCCTGCTCAAGCAGGGGTCCGGGAGCGACATGTGTCCAGACCAACTTGGTGCGAACCTGTCCACACAACGTTCCTATTCCCCGGCCAGGCGAAGACCTGGTGCAGCCAAGCGGCCTACTATGCGTGACGTGGGCTTGCGGGCTGGGCCTAACGTAAGACCACTGGGCCATGCTACCCCTACATTTATTATGGAGAAGACGCGCCGCCTGACTACCCCACTGATAGGCGACGTGCCCCTTCAGCATTTTATGCTCCCTATCCACTCAACTGGCAGGCGGCGCCCGAGCTATCCTGCAGGCGGCATGTCTGACCATTCCCGCTGGCCAACAGCACACCTTTGTCAAGACGTGCGCCGCACCCATCATGACTCGCGTATTACCGAGGGCTCTGTAGCAAGATATAAGTACTGTACACACCACGGATATTATGGTGCACGAAGATTACACGGGCATGGCAAGCAGTAGTTCCACCCTCCTATTTGTCCCTAGGCCCACATGTCAGGGCTCAGAACCCTTGTACATGCCCCCTTGAACTATAAAAGGGGAGGCATGCGACGTGAACAAAGATAGACACAAGACATTCAGGCTTACACTCAACTCAAGCTCAAGAAGCAATACAACACACAGTGGAGTAGGGTATTATGCTCCGGCGGCTTGAACCACTCTAAACCCTTGCGTGTTCTTGTGTTCATCCCTTCAATCTCCAATAGGCAAAACGCTTAAGCCCCCTCCACATCTTAGGACTTAGGGCGGGTGCACTCCGCCACCCAGCCGGAGAATTTCCTCTCCGACATTTGGCGCGCCAGGTAGGGGGTAGGCTTGAAGTTTTTGCTTGTTTTCCTGTTCGGCACTATGGTTCATATCGTCGAGCATCGTGACGAGACTCCTAAAGATTTCCCCATGGAAGAGGAGGCTGTATCTTCTACGCCACAGAGTTTGGATCGCCCGATGCCTAGTGCCGCAGCTATGCGCCCCGTGCGGCGGCGCACGCCAGTGTAGGCGTCCCTGACTCCACTAGGGGTTGCTCCCGCCGGAGCACTCTTTGCGGCCAGAGAGTTTTTGCGCTACCCACCAAGCTCCACAGCCTCACCAGGGGCCATGAGGCAGTGGCGCGACGACGTGGATCGCCTCCTTGGTGTAGCGCACTCTGGCTCGGTCGGGTCCAGACCTCGGTCATCCTGGCGCCAGTACGAGGCTTCAACCTCGGTGCGCTCGCCCTCGGTAAGGGCTGCGCCGACCAAAGTTCTACGAGCGGAGCTCAACCACAGACGTGCGGTAGAGGATGCGCAAGTTCTTCCGGAGAGACCAGGAGACCTGCGGGACGAACTCAACTGCAGGCGTGCGGGCAAAGATGCCCGTATCTCTCTAGAAAGGGCACGAGAGCGCCGCAGGAACCTCGAGGGTCACAACCTCGAGCAAGATTTCACTACGGTCGTGCCGCAGGCCCCAGGGGATGCCCGATTCCAGATGAGCATCCCGCTGGCTGGAGTGGGCTGCGCTGCCCTGGCAAACCATCTCTGTGCGGCGACATGGCCACCCAAGTTTCGGCCACACCTGCCAGAAAAGTACGATGGTACGACAAACCCGTCGGAATTCCTTCAGGTTTATGTCACCGCCATTACGACAGCAGGAGGAGACACCGCCGTAATGGTGACCTACTTCCATGTAGCCTTGTCTGGGCTAGCCTGGACTTGGCTCATGAACCAAGCCCTAGGATCCATCTACTCCTGGGAAGAGCTCTGCACGCGGTACGTGGCGAACTTCGCCGGCGCTTGCCAGCAGCATGGTGTGGAGGCACACCTCCATGCAGTAAGGCAGGAACCCGGGGAGACTCTCCGGGCGTTCATTTCCCGCTTCACCAAGGTACGTGGGACAATCCCCTGTATCTCAGATGCCTCCATCATCACTGCCTCCCGGGTACGTGATGAAAAGATGCTGGAAAAGTTGGCCATGCATGATGTGGACAACGTCACCATGCTCTTCGCTCTGGCTGACAAATGTGCTAGAGCCGCCGAGGGCCATGCATGGCACTCGGCGCCGCAGGCCGGGGTCACCCAGATGGGTGGCTCAGATGCCGTCACCTAGAGCGGCGGCAAAAAGAAAAAGAGAAACAAGAATCACGGCCATGAAAAGCTGCAGTTTGTTGTTCCAGTCGCCACCGCCGCGGTCGGGGGCCAAGATGAGCGCAACAAGCACCCACGGACCTAGGGAAGCAGCAGTGCTACATGCCCAGTGCACCCCAACAGCCGCCAAAGTGCTGCTGACTATCGTGAGATTATCAAACTCATGAGGCGCGTCAGCGAGCGGCGCAAGCAGTCCTCCAAGGACGTCTCGCCGCCTCGCCGCCGGCCTGGCAAGAAGGGGGACGGTGAAGAAGCCGTGGTTGTGGAGGGACGAGACCTCGGCTACCAGTTGCCCGAGGGAGACCTTAAAGACGTTTTCACCAGAGACTCCGACTCCGGCGACAACAGCGACAGCCGCAAGAAGTTGTATGTAATGTACGACGGCAGTTGGGAGCTCATCTCCCGCAGGAGCGTCAAGTCCCTGCTACTGGAGGTTCTTTTGGCGGTCCCAGGGGTCCCCAAAGCTGCTCCACACCAACGGTGGAGGGGCACCACCATCTCCTTCGGGGCATCCGACTACCCTAAAAACATGGCGGGGGTCAGCGTACTGCCGCTTGTCACCGCCCCTGTTGTCGTCAACATGCGGCTGCACCACGTGTTGATCGACGGAGGGGCCAGCCTCAATGTCATCAGCCATGCAGCATTCAGGCAGCTGCAGATCCCGGGGTCCCAGCTGGGGCTGTAACACCCCTGGTGTTACTGTTACTAAAACTTGAGCATAACATCATAAGCATGGGCATATCATGTGTTTGTCACACCTAGAGTGCATTCACTAGGAAAAAATTTCAAACAAGTTGTATTGATATGACCTTTTGCAAATAAAACCCTGGAGTAGGGAACAGAACCCTAGATTGGGTGTAATAGAGCAAACAAGGCTTAAACAAGAGAAAACTTCAAGATTCAAATGAAAAAGTCATAAAGTGTCTCCATGGATGAACTCAAGTGGGATCCAAACCCTAAGAGTGCAAGAAACCCTAATTGGAACCCTGGAAAGCCCTAAACCTAAACCCCAGGGGGCTAAGTGCAAAATTAGTGCTCTTTTGGACTAAAGTGCAAAAACCATGATAATAAAGTGTCTTAAGTCATATGGTTCACAAATAAGTAGGTTTGCAAGTTAAACCTTGAATTTTGGACTTATTTGCAAAAGAGCCACATTTGAACTCTTTTGGTTAAGTCTGAATTTCAGTGTAATGGGTTCATCTTTGGGCCCTTGTAACTTCCAAACAAAAATGGATTTTGCCCTAGGTCACCACATCAACTTTATAGATCTATGGAAGGAGAACAACTTTGCTATAGGGATTAAACATTGTTGTTATGAAAAATTGGAAGAAAAATGTGCCCAAAGTCTTGCTGTCAGACTGCTAGAAGTCTAAATTCAAACCAACAGTGGGATTGCATGAACTTGGGACTCAATTCTAGGCATGATCTTGTGACTTTTTGTAGGTGTGCAATGTAGCAAAGTTGTAGCTGGTTTATTAGGCTATAACTTTGATACAAAGAGTTGAACCGGTTGTTACATGAAATTAGGAGAAAATCTGCCCCAAACTTAGTCTGTCAGGTATTCTGAACCATGCGCTGATTGTACAGTACTCTGAAGAAGATTAGATCACCAGCTTAGTCCCTCACCGCCGGTGACCAGCGCGCCTAGATCCGTGCCGCCGTTGTGATTCACGCCCACCAATGACCAGATAAGGCTCCCAGGTAAAAGATATTCGCCTGGAAATAACTCCGGTGACTACCGCTGTACCCCCCTACTTTGCGGCCGGCGCGGATAAGCTCACCGGCGATGGCTGCTTGCTGATCTTGCGCCGCGTGTCTAGACACCTTACCACATCGCGGTTAGTCACGTTAGGGATATTCGGTGATCGCCGGAGCAACCGCCATGGTGAAAGACACTAAGTACTTGCACCAGTAACCTCCCACTCCTCCGACCGCCGCGCGTCTTCGTCTGATTCAATGGCCACCGCTCTTTCCTACTATAAATTGAGGCCACCATGAGCTCTGTAGGGTAGTCAAGCACCAAGCCACCCAAACCGTGCCCTCAATCGATCATCAGAGAGCTTCAATTTTGAACTTCCCCCAATTTTGTTTCCGCCACCGCAGAGACACCTTCACCGCGGCCAGCTTATTCCAGGTTCGTTCAAGCACTCTAGACGATTGTTCTAGCGTCCTTAGGGCCTCCTCAAGCTCCACGACTCCTTTGATTGAGTTAAACCACCCTGGGTTGCCATGAACGCCCATGTCCTTCCGTGATGCCCGCGGCCACCGTGGTCAGGGCAAACCAGGTAGCCATTCTTGGAATTAGGTGAGGGGAAATGCTCACTAGATCTTGAATTTGGTTTTGGCCAAAGCAGGGCTCCAGTCTTTGAGCAATTTGGCCGGTACGCAAGCTTGTCGGAGCTCTACGCGACGCCGCTCGACGTCGGGGACTTCAGGTTGTGAAGGGAGAGAAGTGTAAGGGTTTACTTGTAAGTGTCAGCGACTGCCGCAAATAGTGCCTTGAACTCTTTCGGGTTATTAAAAAAGACAGGGGCCTCTGTGTAATGTCTGCTACGCGGGCACGCGCGTAGGCGTTTTCCTCCTGTGTTGGGCCGGCTCGGGCTGGATTAGGTCCAAGCTCCCAGCTCCTCTCCTCATCTTCCATGGCGCCCTGTTCAGTCCGTGTGTCCCTGCAGCTCGCCCAGATCCTCCCTTGCCATAGCCGCGCGTTGCCGGCTCACTGCTCGACCGTGTTCCCTGCGCGTTCCTAGATCGGCCAGCGTTGCATCCCCTTTTTCCTCTGCTCACCGGTCAAATTCCCTGCGTCACACCCTGCCGAGGTCTCGCCCGGCCGCAGCCCCTCGTCTTCCTCAGATCCGGCCTCCGCTTGTCAGTGCTCAGACTGAAGTTCATCGCGCCCAGCTTCTATGTTCTGTGTGTGCGCCGCGTGCTCCTCTCCGCTCAGTTTCAAACCCCTGCGCCGCGGCTTCTCATCTCGCCGCATTCTGCTCGGTTCCGTTTGCCGCGCCCTGAACTAGCTCGCCGCACCCTAGCCCTCTGCCGAACTCCCTGGCGCTCGCCCTAGTGCCG
The DNA here is from genome assembly GCA_029449295.1 of Zea luxurians. Classification (NCBI taxonomy): domain Eukaryota; kingdom Viridiplantae; phylum Streptophyta; class Magnoliopsida; order Poales; family Poaceae; genus Zea; species Zea luxurians. The sequence continues at coordinate 98,744 of JAOPSE010001687.1, forward strand.
CGCCCCTGTGCTCGTCGCGGTGCTCTAGCTCGCCCCTGCTGCGCGTGTCGGGCTCTTCTATTGCGCGTGATTTGCCGGCCATATCCCTTCACCTGTGATCTCCTCGTCGCATGCACTAATTATCTTGTGTGCTCGACCGCAGGCGCTGTCATGCCTTGGTCGTGCTCGGTTTCCTCAGCATCATGGCGCTCGCCTTTGCGTCTGCTTCAGCGTCCTCATGCAAAACTGTCGCGGCCGCGTTCTACTCCGCTCCAACTCGCGTCCACGCTCTAGATCACGCTCACCCCGCTTGAACAAGTCGTCATGCCATCGTCTTCGTCGTATGGAGATCGTCGTGCTGACACGTCAATGCCGTCAATCGTCATCCTCGTCTACACTAAAGATCCGAGAAGATTAGGCACGAAAGGAAACAAATTAGTACGTGGCGGGAGAATTCTCGATGTAGAAGAAGAAGAGTGATTCGATATGACACTCACCATGTATTCAGGGAGAAGCTAGAGCTGAAAGACGTCGTCCATTTCATGATTTCAAGCCGGATTTAATTATGGTAAGATAATTCGCCACTTCCAATAATTGGTTTAATGGATAGATTGCTAGGTACGTATGTCACGACGATTATCCCACTTGTAGCTCGGGCACGTATTCATTTGACGCTTGTTGGAATACGAGGCTATATGTAGTGGGGTAATTGTGTCCACGATTGCGAAGTCGTCGTGTTGCGTAGCTAAGTCCAGGTTAGGCAAGAAGGATTAAATCGGTGTTTCGTATCCGATGGGTGGTCGAATTAATAATATAAATGTCGAGTACCATTATTAGGGGTACCCCCAACGCTCCTAATCATGGCTGGTAAACACCCTCAGACCAACTGACGGGTGCGGTTCAAGCCAAGACTTCGTCTACCCGAGGGACGCGATCTCACCCGAGCCCAGCCTCGGGTTGGAACAGTAGTCCCAGACGAGTTCACGCCTCGCTCGAGGGCCTCCTCAGGCAGCGGGCGCCCCCTCGACTCTCCCGAGGCCCGGCTCTGGTAGGCTTCATTGTGAAGCAACCTTGGCCAGACCGCCTCACCAACCGACCGCTTCGCAGACGCATTAAATGCAGGGGATGCCTGACGCCGTATCCTGACACACGCGCCTCAGACAAGCAGGCCGAAGTGACCGCAGTCACTTCGCCCCTCTTCTTTACTGTCCGATATGACAGGAAAACAGCGCCGCTCGCTCTGCTCCGACTGCCGTGTCAGCCACCCCCGGCGACGACTGACAACAAGTCATGATCAACCACCGAGTTCAGCCTCGGGCGCAACAGGAAGCTCCGCCTCGCCCGACCTCACGCTCCGGCCTCGGGAGGAGGTCTCCGCCTCGCCCGACCCCCCGACTCGGCCTCGACCCCGGTCTCGGGAGGAATCGCGTCCTCGCCTGACCCCGGCCTCGGCCTCAAGAGAAGTTTCCGCCTCGCCCGACCTTGGGCTCGGACCGACCATGCCACAGGGGGGATCATCATTACCCTACCCCTAGCTAGCTCAGGCTACGGGGAACAAGATTGGCGTCCCATCTGGCTCGCCCCGGTAAACAAGTAATGATGGCACCCCGCGTGCGCCCATGATGACGGTGGCTCTCAGCCCCTTACGACAGCAAGGAGACGTCAGTAGGTTCCTCGCCGCGCTGCCAGCTGTGCTCCTACAAGGCTCAGGCGCTCCTCTGACGGCCACGCCATCATATGTACAGGGCCCAAGCTCTCCCCCAACGGCCACGTTGGCATGTACACAGGGCTTAGGCACTCCACTGCCGGACACGTTAGCGCATAGCTACGCCCCCCGTTGTACGTCTGGATCCTCTCCTTGCCTCTATAAAAGGGAGGTCCAGGGCCACCCTGAGGGGGGTTCGCGCGAGGGAAGCGGCGGGCGAACTCTGTGCCTCTCCCTCTCTCACGCGACGCGCTTGTAACCCCTACTGCGAGCGGCACCCCTGGTGCAGGATAATACAAGGCTTGTCCCACCTCTTGTGTTCCATCCCGCGCCAACCCATCTGGGCAGGGACACGCAGCGATTTCACTGGTCGGTCCAAGGGACCCCCCCGGGTCCGAGACGCCAACACTTGGCGCGCCAGGTAGGGGCCTGCTGCATGTTAACGAACACCTTCCCGTTGACACCCAGTTACCAACAACTCCAATCCAGCCCAAGCTCTAGACCATGTACTTCGATGGGTCACTCATGAAAACAGGAGCAGGCGCTGGCCTGCTCTTCGTTTCACCCCTCAGAAAGCATCTCCGCTACGTCATTTGCCTCCATTTTCCGGCATCAAACAACATGGCCGAGTATGAGGCACTGGTTAATGGGCTATGCATCGCCATCGAGCTAGGGGTCCAGCGCCTCGACGCTCGAGGTGACTCGTAGCTTGTCATCGACCAAGTCATGAAGAACTCCCACTGCAGTGACTGGAGGATGGAAGCCTACTGTGATGAAGTCCGGCGCCTGGAAAACAAGTTCTACGGGCTGGAGCTCAACCACATCGCCCGACGGTACAACGAGACTGCGGACGAGCAGGCGAAAATAGCCTCGGGGCAAACGATGGTTCCCCCGGACGTCTTCTCCAGAGATCTACATCAACCATCCGTCAAGATCGACGATGCGCCCGAGCCTGAGGAAGCCTCGGCCCAGCCCGAGGTACCCTCGGCCAAACCCGAGGCACTCTCGGCCATCGAGGAAGAGGCCTTGCCCGTCGAGGAGGAACAAAATGGGGTCACGCCAGATCCGAACTGGCAGACCCCGTACCTGGAATATCTCCTCCGAGGAGAGCTTCCCATCGACAAGACCAAAGCTCGGCGGCTGGCTCGATGCGCCAAGTCATTCGTCTTGCTAGGTGATGAAAAAGAGCTCTATCACCGCAGCCCCTTGGGCATCCTCCAACGATGCATATCTATCGCCCAAGGACAAGAGTTGTTGCAAGAAATACACTCGGGGGCTTGTGGCCACCATGTAGCACCTCGAGCCCTCGAGGGGAATGCCTTCCGACAAGGTTTCTACTGGCCAACCACGGTGGCCGACGCCACTAGGATTGTGCGCTCCTGCCGAGGGTGTCAATTCTATGCAAAGCAGACGCATCTGCCCGCTCAGGCCTTGCAGACGATACCCATCACCTGGCCATTTGCTGTGTGGGGTCTAGACCTCGTCGGTCCCTTGCAGAAGGCACCCGGGGGCTTCTCGCACCTTCTGGTCGCCACCGACAAATTCTCCAAGTGGATCAAGGTCCGACCCTTGACCAGCATCAGGTCCGAGCAGGCGGTGGCGTTTTTTACCAACATCATCCATCGATTCGAGGTCCCAAACTCAATCATCACCGACAATGGCACGCAGTTCACCGGAAAAAAGTTCCTGGACTTCTGCGACGACCACCACATCCGTGTGGACTGGGCCACCATAGCTCATCCCATGACGAATGGGCAGGTGGAGCGTGCCAACGGTATGATTTTGCAGGGGCTCAAACCGAGGATCTACAACGACCTCAACAAGTTCGGCAAGCGGTGGATGAAAGAGCTACCCTCGGTAGTCTGGAGTCTGAGGACGACGCCGAGCCACGCCATGGGTTTTACGCCATTCTTTCTAGTCTATGGGGCCGAGGCCGTCCTCCCCATGGACTTAGAATATGGCTCCCCGAGGACCAAGGCGTACGACAACCGAAGCAACCAGACCAGCCGAGAAGACTCGCTGGACCAACTCGAGGAGGCTCGGGACGTCGCCTTACTACATTCGGCACGGTACCAGCAGTCGCTGCGGCGCTACCACGCCCAAAGCGTTCGGTCCCGAGGCTTCCAAGTGGGAGACTTGGTGCTTCGCCTGCGATAGGACGCCCGAGGGTGCCACAAGCTCACTCCTCCCTGGAAAGGGCCCTTCATTGTCGCAAAGATCTTGAAGCCCGGAACATACAAGCTGGCCAACGACCAAGGCGAGGTCTATGGAAACGCTTGGAACATCCAATAGCTACGTCGCTTCTACCCTTAAGATGTTTTAAGTCGTTCATGTACCTCGTTTACATACACAAAGTCTAACCGTCAAGGAAGGGTCGGCCTTGCCTCAGCAAAGCTCGACCCTCCCTCGGGGGATAGAAGGGGGGAACCCCCTCTGCGTCAAAATTTTCCTCGGAAAAATTTTCTACCAAAACAACCTTTGTGCTTTCGACTTCCGTATCGATAGCGGGATCCTGAGAACGACGAGAGTATACGTAAGCGGCAAGGCCGCCTGAGCCGAGGAACTCCTACGCCTCTGGGATACGGATACCTCACTCATCACCTTCCACGAGAAGTAACTCACGCTCGGATAAGCAATACTGCTACCGAATAAGTCCTAACACTCGGGTAGAAAACGACTTTCGCGCCTTCTCGACCGTACCAATAATGGAATCCTTCGACCAAATGAGAGCGCACGTAAGCGGCAAGGCCGACCGAGCCGAGGGACTCCTACGCCTCCGGGATACGGATACCTCACTCATCACCTTCCGTGAAAAGTAACTCTCATTAGGATAAACGATTCTGCTATTGACAGACAAGTCGTGATGCTCGAAACAAGAGGAGAGAAGACGCAGCTTTTTAAACATGACGATAAAGTGTTTAGGCCTCGGTGGCCGCGAAAAAGCATGTGCATGCTACAGATAAACTGTTCCTGCAGGTTCGAGCATCGGCAGGGGGAGCAGCAGCACCCTCGGTGTTGTTTCCACCCTCGGCGGAACCTGGCCCAGCCTCGGACGGTGACCCGGGCAAAAGGGCCTCCACCTAAGGGAGGATGCCAGCACCGCTCCAGCAGATGTCTTAGCCAAGCTCCAGCAGCTGCTACCACATCTTCCTCGGCCTAGGAAACTGCCATCTCCCGGGCCGATGAAGTCTCTTTCCGAGCTAACTCCGCGTCTGTCCGCGCTAACACCGCTGCCTCCGGCTCCGGCTCATCGCAGAGCAACCGAGGGTCCCAAAAAATGAGCAAGGGAAGCCTAGAGCGGCAAGGCCGACAGAGCCGAGGGACTCCTACGCCTCTGGGATACGGACACCTCACTCGTCACCTTCCGCGAAAGGCAACTGACGCTCGGTTAAGTGGTTCGGCTAGCCAACAGGCAAGTCTCAGCGCTCGGAATGAGGAAGACACATAGCTTCATTCTCGAATACCCAAATGTTCAGGCCTCGACAGCCACAAAGAACAAACACATATACTTGGGGGTAACTATGCTACACAGACATAGACGTCGGCAGAACCCTCGGCGGTTCTCCCGACCTACGACAAATGTCTAAGTACTTGAAGCGGTTACATTTTGCTCTGGCAAAAACCAGGTATATCTCCTTACAAACAGAACCCTGGTTCCATTCCCGCAGGCACAAACAACCTCCACACCGGAAGGCTTGCGGGATAACAAACTCCGGGTGGCCCGTCGGCAGCCGCTCCAGTAGCAGCCACAACAACCTCCGTCTCGGGCGGCTAGACAGCAGCAGCAACGGCCTCAGGGCAGACGCTGCAGCCAAGAGGCCCTCGCCCTCGAGAGACGAAAACCAGCCATTAAAGCCAAAGGGACGGAGCCACACCGGCGTACGTCGTCCGCACCAAAGCGCACCCGCAGGTCCTCACTCCCGTCCTCGCCACAAGAACAAGAACGGAGCCATCCCAGAACACGAACGCCGCCCTCGCGGAGTGCGACATGTTATGCAACCCCCCAACAGTCGGCGGCGCAGCAAGGACCAGCAGTGGGGGCGGCACCGGAGGCAGAACCAGAGCCGCTCGTGCCGGGGAGCCAGTCGTGCGATGACTACCAGCGCCACAGGAGGCGAACGCCCTTCCCCCCAGATCACTGAAGGAAGGAGCGGGTCGCTGCCTACGCAGAGGCGAACCCCGGCTCAACTCTCCCTCCGCCTCAGCAAGGATGACGAAGATCCTTGAAGCTAAGGGCGGGGCGGAGGCCGCAGCCCGACTTGCTTCTCCCCACCAAACTGCCCATTGGTGAGGGAATGCAGCCGGGCTTCACGACGAAAATCCTTGAAGCCGAGCGATGGCTGAAAGGTGCCGATCTCCACGAGGTTGCGCTCCTCCAATGACAGCAAGAGCAAGGCGGCGCTGGAGTACCCCATCCGGGGGCTCAAAAGGCGGAAGGGTGCAATGCATGAGGAGAGAACGAAGGCATGGCCACTGCCCAGGGGATCGATCCCCCTTTTATAGGCAGACCTCCTCACTTGCACCCCTTAGCGTCACGGGCGAAATCCCCACTGACATCCTCTAGGGTTCTCCCCCTACGACACGGGGGCTGGGACCCACACGTCATACGAGCTGATCCGAAGCACGAAGAAGGCGAACCACCGCACGCGAGGCATGTAACCGTCCCGCGGTTACAAGCGCTCTCCCACCTTCGTAGAAACCGATAGTCGAAAGGGTGGACTGCCACATGACAAGCATCCAACTACACCGCAACTATGCGCCCCTTCGGCTCCGTCCACATCTGGCGGACCAGCGCAAAGGAAGCGGGCCCGCATGTCATGTAACCGGCGCGCTGGTTACGACGTGCGAGAAGTTACACCGCCACTCGCGCTAATGTTGTGCCTCCTCGACTGTGGAACCAGTACCGCGACTCGAGGTAGCCCTGCGCAGGACCCAACAGTGCCAGTTAAAGGTGACGGCCATGGGCCGGTCGACCGCGGGGTAGGCACGACGGTTGACATGGTCAAAAGCAAGCCGGCAGTAACTGCAACGGCAGACGAGCGGAGGCAGCGGTCAAGTCGCCTGCAGGCTCGCGTCCCCTCCTGAAGCAACGGGAGAGCCCTCTCCCACGGCATGAAGACGACGCGCTCGTGCCCCGTTCCTCGAATGGCTCGCACGCGCAACGGGCGCCACGCGAATCGCCCGTCCCGTCGCATTAACTCCCCGACGGAGCAGGCGACACCTCTGGCAAGCAAGGCGGGCGTCGCTTCGCCTTCGCCATAATGACCACGTCAAAAAGGTGCGCCACCTTATTTAAATTCATATCCTTCCCCTCCTCCTCCTCTCTCTCTCTCTCTTGCCACAGGGACCAGGAAAGGGGACGTTGTGGAAAGGATCCTTCTCGGCGGAGGAAGCGGGCCCCGAGCCCTCCTACTGATCAGGGGTTCGAAGGCTGGCCCCTCGGAAGGGTTTCGACAGCCGCCCCAGAGCACTCGGACTTCAAGCCCATTACTGATCAGGGGTTCGAAGGCTGGCCCCTCAGAAGGGTTCGACAGCCGCCCCAGAGCGCCCGGGCTCCGTGCCCACTACTGATCAGGGGTTCGTAGGCTGGCCCCTCGGAAGGGTTCGACAGTCGCCCTAGACCACGCAGAGTGAGGGATGACTCTGGGTACGTTCGATACATAGCCGAGGCTCGGGCTACGCTCCCGAGGTACCCTAGGATATTTCCGAGACCGGCGGGAACGATTTGTAACGGAATCCCACCGGAGGGAGGCATCGAGCCCTCGGACCCTGTCGAATGGGTCTGGGTCCGGCGAATCACCCGCAGGTACTTTTGGAGCGCGCCTCTGGGCCACCAGCCGACCCCTAACGAACATGGCACGGGCGTCCACTCGGATCACCCGTTAGCAGCTCGCTGGAAACACCATGTTCGGCGCCCTCCGAGGGCAACATGGCGCTTTCCCCCCCTCCTCCTTACGGAAAGGCGACACAGGGGCGTATAATAAAAGTCGAGAAAGTCCTTGATCGTCCTCTCGCTCCGTGCAGAGGCTCGGGGGCTGCTCTCGCACCCGGCTACGGCCAAAACTATTGACAGCGTCAACAAACCAGCTTGATAACTTGGAACCCGACCACGCACCCGGGCTACGGCCGGGCCGCATGAGGGAACGATCAGACCGGCCGAAGCACCACGAAAAGCATTCAGACCTCAGAGGAGTCAAACCACTCCTTCGAGGCCTCAGGGGCTACACCCGGCGGGTGCGCTCGCGCGCACCCACCAGAACAAGGCGAAAACCGAGAAAGGCCGGTCCCCTCACCGAAAACGCGACAAAAGCCTCCAAGTGAGTACCATCACTCCCTTCGAGGCTCGGGGGCTACTGTCGGTTACCATAATTAGGGGTACCCCCAACGCTCCTAATCATGGCTGGTAAACACCCTCAGACCAACTGACGGGTGCGGTTCAAGCCAAGACTTCGTCTACCCGAGGGACACGATCTCACCCGAGCCTAGCCTTGGGTTGGAACAGTAGTCCCAGACGAGTTCACGCCTCGCCCGAGGGCCTCCTCAGGCAGCGGGCGCCCCCCTCGGCTGTCCCAAGGCCTGGCTCGGGCAGGCTTCGTTGTGAAGCAACCTTGGCCAGACCGCCTCACAATCTGACCGCTTCGCAGGCGCATTAAATGCAGAGGATGCCTGACGCCGTATCCTGACACACGCGCCTCAGACGGGCAGGCCGAAGTGACCGCAGTCACTTTGCCCCTCTTCTTTACTGTCCGATATGACAGGAAAACAGCGCCGCTCGCTCCGCTCCGACTGCCGTGTCAGCCACCCCGGCGACGACTGACAACAAGTCACGATCAACCACCAAGTTCAGCCTCGGGCGCAACAGGAAGCTCTGCCTTGCCCGACCTCATGCTCCGGCCTCGGGAGGAGGTCTCCGCATCGCCCGACCCCCGGACTCGGCCTCGACCCTGGTCTCGGGAGGAATCGCGTCCTCACCCGACCCCGGCCTCGGCCTCAAGAGAAGTTTCCGCCTTGCCCGACCTTGGGCTCGGACCGACCACGCCACAGGGGGGATCATCATTACCCTACCCCTAGCTAGCTCAGGCTACGGGGAACAAGATCGGCGTCCCATCTGGCTCGCCCCGGTAAACAAGTAATGATGGCACCCCGCGTGCGCCCATGACGACAGTGGCTCTCAGCCCCTTACGACAGCAAGGAGACGTCAGCAGGATCCTCGCCGCGTTGTCAGCTGTGCTCCTACAAGGCTCAGGCACTCCTCCGACGGCCACGCCATCACATGTACAGGGCCCAAGCTCTCCCCCAACGGCCACGTTGGCATGTACATAGGGCTTAGGCACTCCACTGCAGGACACGTTAGCGCATAGCTACGCCCCCCGTTGTACGTCTGGATCCTCTCCTTGCCTCTATAAAAGGGAGGTACAGGGCCACCCTAAGGGGGGTTCGCGCGAGGGAAGCGGCGGGCGAACTCTGTGCCTCTCCCTCTCTCACGCGACGCGCTTGTAACCCCTACTGCGAGCGGCACCCCTGGTGCAGGATAATACAAGGCTTGTCCCACCTCTTGTGTTCCATCCCGCGCCAACCCATCTGGGCAGGGACACGCAGCGATTTCACTGGTCGGTCCAAGGGACCCCCCCCGGGTCCGAGACGCCGACAATAACAGATTGGATAAACATTTTATCTGGCTAGCTGGTAAGTTCTGACGATGTTGCCATGCCGATTTAGTTACTTAAATAAATTAATGTTTTGCTATTAGACATTTTAATTAGCGGGCGGGTGATATGAAGTCATCCGGTCTGGTAGTTTAGAATGTTGACGTGCTTCTGTTTTTGTTTTAAGACTCAAATGTCTTAGACTAATAAATTTAGAATTATTAAGTTTTTGGTGTCAAACTTTAATTAAGGCAAGTTGAGCGTGAATATATATATATATACTATTGTTTGGTGATATATGAAATACCTTTGAATAGGCTAGAGAAGCATAATTATTGCGCGTAGTCGTATGTCGATAACTAGTATTTTCATATAAAATTGTACAACGCCTCGCTGCTAGGTGTTTAAATTCGCTATCGCGTAGCACTATTTAGGTTTAAAATATTCCTACCTATATGCATTCATATGCATAATGCATTTCATTCAGGTACGTTAATTAATCACGTGATACGGAAGATGTACCAAGTTGACCCCAAGCGTGGGCTAATCCGCAAGATGAAGCTGATGAACCAACTTGAAGATGGTTAAATCAATCAAGTGCTCGGTCAAGGGATACTCGTCAAGCGGACATCGCCTAACAAACACTAACCTAGTGTTATTCAGGCAAGTCCCGGTGCATTCGCCACCTCCTTGTATTTTAAAATCTTTATCACCTTGTTTGATGCATTAGGTGATAGGAGTTGTGTGCTAAAACAATTGATGCATTTCCTTCCTTTGAAAATTGATTACCCTCCTTGATACCCTTTTCAAAAAGAATTTTATGATGCTTAGCCTAGCTTTAGCAAACAAAAATGTTTTGTTTTAAAACAAAGATGATGTTTCAGTGGGTGGGAATGTTTTCAAAAATAAAACTTGATGGTGAATCTGTCAAAGGCCTTGATGGGTTCAACATCAGAAAAGATGTACCTCTGCCAGGTACCAAACTTTGGGTTGAAATTAATAAAGCTGAGACCAGGCGATTGACTTGCACGAGAAAGGAGTCTCGGTGTAGTGTCTCCGTCTGAGTCGATTAAGGACCGTGCCGATATAGGCTTGATGATTGAGGACCCTTTAACTGGTCACATTCCTCGTCATGGGTAAGCTTTACCTTGGGCAGACTAATACCAGAATAAGATACCACGCAATGGGAGTGGAGAGATGGCGAGAGTAGCATGTACCCTCCATGGTAAGAGGCTGGACGGTGGTGTATCTGTGCTCTCGGTTGGCGTGAACCTGATCTGGTCTTAAGAACCCCAGTGGCGAGTTGACATATGCAAGGGTTAAGTGCTACATATGTTGTGTGATTGGAGATCCTCAGCTGAGTATAATCGATTTGGATCGCCGTACCTTCGCGGTTATGAAGACTTGGTCACTGCCCTACACGTAGCAATCCAGTGAACTAAAGGGATGATGAAAAGATGGCTAGTATAGGCCAAGTGATTGAACTAGGATAGAGAGAACTCTAGATGCAGGTAACTTTACTTAACTTGACAAGTAAAAATGGATTTTAAGGATCCACTCATAGTAAGCTTTTCTGCAAAACAAAGTCCTTGATTTTTGATAAGCCCTTCCTTGAATCCTTTTAGAGCCAGCATACCCTTGAGAGTCTTTTCTTTAGTCGGGTAAGTCTTGCTGAGTAATTCCGTACTCAGGGTTATTCCCTGTTGTTTTTTAGGTTCTAACCTTGTGCTGCTGTTGATGGTGTTATGTGCCGGTGGGCTTGGCCTTCTTATGTCTAAGTAAATCTTCTATACTTCTTATTGAGGATGGTCACTTGAGCTAGCATATATTTCAAACTTATACTTTTGTAATCACTCCGATAAAATAATGTAAAATTTTTGTAACTTGTAAAATTTGGTAATAAGATTTCCGCTGCAAAAATATTGGTGTGTGTGATTTGTATTACTTAATCTTGCGGTCCTGGTTGTAAGTAGTTTATCCGATGTCCTCTGGGCAATCGGACAGATCCTGTTAAGTTATTTGGTGCACATGCATAGCCGTCTGAGGTCTTTGGGATAAGGACAGGTGCATGTGGGCCCAATAACTTGGAGGTTCTGCCACAGGCTGGTATCGGAGCTAAGCCCATCTCTGCAGAGGTTAAGAGGCATCTTCAAAAAGAGTTTTCAAAGACTTATCTAGAAGATTTCTTTCTTTCTTATCTAGCTTCTTTCTGAAGAACTTATCTGAAAGACCAGATATAGAGTGCAATGTATAGAAGGTGTGAATCAACTAAGGTTGACTCTGTAATTACACATGCATCATGTTAAAAACTATGCTAATAAGCTTTTCCCCCTTAAGAAATGCTGCCGCGCACGAGAAAGACCGCGCGCAAGTCTACCAAACCGTTTGGCGTACCTCGCCATCAGCTTGCCCCATGAAATGAAGATAGCAGCAGTGGGAGCAACGATCCAATCGGGGATCTGGAAGCCCAAGTTGATCAGCTTCGAACAGAACTCCGTCGCAGGAAAGACATATGGGTCACAGATGGGGAAAGAATAAACGAATTAAGAGTATACATCTGCTACCTGCAAGATCAGCTCGCGGAACGAGATCTAGCGCTCGACTGGTTGGTTAACTCTCGTTCGCTTGCCTGGGCTAAAGAAGCTAGAGCTCGAGCCCGCGTGGAGGAGCTTAGCTTAGCCATAGATAGCTTGCAGGTTTATTGTAATACACTACATGAAGAGGTTCATGTATTGTACTCGCAACTGCACCTGAATGTCCCTGCGGATCTTGTTGGGATGGAAGCCGGACCATCTGGAGTAGCGGGAGAAGCACTCAGTGGTGAACTGGACTTGTTCAGGCCCCCTCCCTCTATGAAGTTTGTGGAGCAATATTGCATTCCATACCATGAATCAAGGGAAGGGTTTAAAATTCATTCGCCTGGGGGACAAATCTTTACTAAAGAAGTGGCTTTCCAAGTGCCCGTAACACTGGCTGGACGGGACTTTCCTACTAATATGATTTTTTTGAAAGGCCAAGATATAGATGTAATTCTAGGCATGAATTGGTTGGCCCAACATAAAGCTATTCTCAATACTGAATTGAGAACTATCAAATTGAGTTATGGCCAAGAAGAGATTCTCTTGACCATCCCTGTAGCTATTCCAGCTAAACCAATTGGCAGAGCATATGAAGCTATCATACCGGAAATCCAAGATATTCCGGTAGTATGTGAGTTCCTAGACGTCTTTCCAGAAGATTTGCCTGGATTGCCACTAGAAAGAGATGTAGAATTTGTAATTGAGTTAAAGCCCGGTATGGCTCCCATTTCTAGAAGATCGTACCGAATGCCTCCAAATGAGCTGGCAGAACTCAAGACCCAGTTACAAGATCTACTGGAGAAGGGTTTCATCCCATGATGTTTTAGGTGAAGAAGCGACAAACTTTTGTTGCTTCTGTTCAAAGGTGGTACCAAAGGAAGAGCATCAGGAGTAAAGCTGCGGGAGGAAAGGATCCTCCATAAAACTTTTGTTTAATACTTTTGGGAGGGGTTTTTGCCTCCCATGGTTTGTAATAATAATACTCAGCACTCATATATTATATTTCTGGTCTGTAATATTATAACTCTGTCTTACTTTTCAATAAACGTAAGTTAATGTAATTGCTTCCGCATTTTCGTACTTCCGATGCTTGTAATGTCTGCGTGACGGGTGAAACGCACTTGGGAAAGGTAAAGAAAGCAGATACCGAACTTGTCAAGTAATTCAGGGGCACCTACAGGGTTGTCTAAAGTCTGTTGGATAAGGACAACTATAGGTGGGCCTAATGACTTGGGAGGTTCCGTCACAGGGCCCTCCCGCCCATTCTGCGGGGTGGGCCCGCAACCCGTGTATCCCCTCGGGAGCATAACGCTCCTGGTTACATTTGGGACGGAGGGAAACTTGAGCACGGAAAACATCCAGTTCGATGTCGCAGAAGTCAACCTCCCCTTTAACGCCATCATTGGGAGGTCGGCCCTGTACCGGTTCATGGCCATTGCCCATTACGGGTATTTGGTCCTCAAGATGTCGTGCCCCGCTGGGATCCTCACTGTGCGGGGTGACCGCACCGCCGCGCTAGCAGCCATCGAGAAGCTACACACTGTGGCGGCCGAGATCGCTCGGCCGGACGACGGAGGGAGAGGCCCCTCGGCCTCCAGTGCTAGAGCGCCCTCCAAGGCACCAAAGGTACAGCCGTCCGGAGCAGATGGCGGGCCCATGAAGACCATCCAGGTTGGCACAGACCCCTCCCAGACCACCCGCATCGTGGGGAATCTAGGAGAAAAATAGGAACTCGCGCTCGTCGCCTTCCTCCAAGCAAATGCTGACGTGTTTGCTTGGGAACCACCGCAGATGCCTAGGATCCCTAGGGAGGTGATTGAGCACCATCTAAAGATCTACCCGGACGCCAAGCCGGTAAGCCAGAAGCCATGGATGCAGTCCGTGGAGCAGCAAGACTTCATCCGTGAGGAGGTCCGGAAGCTGTTGCATGCCGGCTTCATCGAAGAGGTTCATCACCCCGTGTGGCTGGCCAACCCAGTCATCGTGCCAAAGGCAAACAGGAAGCTTCGGATGTGCATCGACTACACCAGCCTGAATAAGGCATGTTCGAAGGACCCGTATCCGCTGCCACGAATAGATCAAATCATGGACTCTACCTCGGGGTGCGACCTTTTGTCCTTCTTGGACGCCTACTCCGGTTTCCATCAAATCCGGATGTCTAGGGAGGATAGGAAGCATACCACTTTTGTGACGGTGGATGGGCTACACTGTTATGTTGTAATGCCCTACGGTCTGAAAAACGCCTTGCCAACATTTGTTCAGGCGATGAGTAAGACCTTCGGGGACCTGATTCGGGACAAGGTGGAAATCTACGTCGATGACATCATGGTCAAGACTAGAGAGGGGTCAACTATAGTGGAAGACCTGACCCTGGTTTTTGGCAAGCTGCGGGCAACCCGCACTAAGCTAAACCCGGAGAAATGCATCTTTGGTGTCTCCGCGGGGAAGTTGCTGGGGTTCCTAGTTTCATACTGGGGCATTGAAGCTAACCTGGAGAAAATCAAGGCTATTGAGGTAATGAGGCCTCCCGCTCGTATTAAGGACATCCAGAAGCTTGCGGGATCACTGGCTGCCCTTAGCCGCTTCATTTCGAGGTTGGCTGAGAGGGCACTGCCCTTCTTCAAGCTCCTGCAGAAATCTGGCCCATTTGCCTAGACTGAAGAGGCAGAACAAGCCTTCCAAGACTTGAAACAGCACCTTGCTTCCCTGTCGATCCTAGTTGCTCCGGAGCCAGGGGAATCGCTGTATCTGTACATTGCGGCGGCTGCAGAAGCGGTAAGCATGGTGTTGGGCGCTGAAAGGGCGACACAAGAAGGACAGAGACATGAAGACTTAGGGCCAGCTACAGAGGCCCGGACTATCCAGAAGCCAGTCTACTATGTCAGTGAGGTCCTCCATGAGGCAAAGACCAGGTACCTCGAGACACACAAGCTCCTATACGCAGTGCTGGTTGCATCCAGGAAGTTGCGTCACTATTTCCAGGCACACAGAGTTGTGGTGGTGACCTCCTTTCCGTTAAGGGCCATCCTCCACAACCCAAATGCCACCGGCAACATCGCCAAGTGGGCACCAGAGCTCGCTGAGTTCCAGCTGGACTTCCAGCCCCGCCACGCCATCAAAAGTCAGGTCCTGGCCGACTTCATCGTGGAATGGACTCCACCCCCATGCGCCCCTAGGGGCTCGGACCCCGTTCAGGGCCCCACACCTACGGAGCGCAGGGGTCCGGTCTTCGCCGAGCCCCACTGGACGCTCTTCTTCGACGGATCCGCCCGCCAACAGAGTGCTGGCGCGGGAGTGGTCCTCGTAGGCCTAGACAGAGACCAGCTGAAGTATGTGGTGTGTCTTGAGTTCAAGACCACCAACAACATGGCGGAGTATGAGGCGCTGATCTTTGGCTTATCTGTGGCCCTATCCTTGGGGGTCCGCCAGCTCCTCGTGAAGGGGGACTCTCAGCAAATCATCAAGCAGGTCCGCAGGGAGTGTAGCTGCAATGAGCCTAGACTCGTAGCTTACCTCCTCCATGTAAAGAAGCTGGAGAAGGATTTCACGGCCCTGGAACTACAACATGTTCCCCGGGCCTACAACTCAGCGGCAGATGACCTCTCCCAGAGAGCATCAACTCGAGCACCTATGTCCGAGGGCGTCTTCGAGAGACAGCTGCTGAGACCTGCCGCCTAGCCTGCCGAACTGGGCGAAGGGGGCGAGACTGACACCTCGAAGCCGGCGGTCCCGGTGGCATCCCAGAACCCACCGAAGGCTGTATGTGCTCTGGGGGACTCCGCTGACCCCTTAGCGCCACAGCCAACAACTCAGAGTGGTCCCGATGCATGGATCTCCGAGATCTGGGACTACCTGATGGAAAGTATCCTTCCTGAAGACCATGTCTCCGCCGAGCGCATAGTGCGGTTGGCTAAACGATACACAATGGTAGAAGGGGGTCTCTACCGTCGTGGCACCAACGGCATTCTCATGCGGTGCATCACCCAGGAAGAGGGTCGTGAGTTACTCACAGAGATCCATGGAGGGGAGTGTGGAAGTCATTCTTCATCCCGCACACTGGTCGATAAGGCCTTCCGGCATGGCTTTTACTGGCCAACCGCCCTCCAGGATGCGGCCGAGCTAGTAAAGTCCTACGAAGCGTGCCAATACCACGCAAAGCAGATACACACACCGGCTCAGGCTCTGCAAATGATTCCACCCTCCTGGCCATTCGCCGTATGGGGTTGGATATCTTGGGACCGTTTCCTAGGGCCATCGGCGGGTACTCGTACCTCTTTGTCGCCATTGACAAGTTGACCAAGTGGCCAGAAGCCACCCCGGTGGTCAGCATCACCTAGAGCGCTGATGTCGCCTTCCTCAAGTCGATCGTCTGTAGATTTGGGGTCCCAAGCCGTATCATTACAGACAACGGGACCTAGTTTACAAGTCAGATCTTTCAGGAGTACTGCGAAGGCATCAGCACTCAGCTCTGCTTTGCGTCCATCGCCCACCCTAGGAGCAATGGACAGGTGGAGAGGGCAAATGCAGAGATTCTCAGGGGACTCAAGACGCGCACCTATGACTGCTTAAAGAAGCATGGCACAAATTGGGTCAGTGAGCTGCCCTCCGTGCTATGGGGGAACCGGACCACGCCTAGCCAGGCCACCGGGGAGACCCCATTCTTCCTGGTCTACGGGGCCGAAGCCTGCCTTCCCCCGAAAATCATTATGGGCTCCCCACGGGTCCAGTTGTTTGATGAGTCTGCGCAGGAACAGCTACGGCGCGAAGATGTGGACTTCATCGACGAGCACAGGTGGCGGGCATCAATCCGAAATGCACGGTACAACCAGACGCTCAGGTGCTACCACCAACGGTTTGTGCATAGTAGGAGGCTTGGAGTCGGGGACCTGGTCCTAAGGCGAGTGCTGAACCGAGAAGGGCTCCATAAGCTCTCTCCCAGCTGGGAAGGACCCTTCAAGGTGACGAAATATGCCGCCCCGGGTGTGTCCGCCTCGCCACAGCTAATGGAGCACCTCTTCCCAACCCTTGGAAAATAGAGCATCTCCGTAAGTTTTTCCCATAAAAACAAAGTTGGGGGTTCAGTTTTCTTCCCTGTAACTAGGAAGTGCATGTATATGCGCCAGCCCGGTGAGGTCCGCCCTCAATAAACCCGGTCTGTTGGCCTACACTCGTGTATATCCGGTTATAAGGAAGGGGTTCGACCCACAGATTTGTTTTTCTATTGATTTTATTCTTGGGTTTACAACCATTATTATTATCTAACCCACCCATGCAGTCTCACTTTCTGGCTGGTATAACGACATCTGAATTGATTAGCCAGGCCCGGCAGCCAGGCACTAGGATGGTTCGGGGCCGTGAAGTCGCTTAGAGTGGTCAAGTACCGAAAGCCTACGCGCCCCACCACTCTACAGCCGGCCCTGTTGCATGGATCAAAGGATAAGAAATACCAACTAACAGACCTTATGGGTGTGCTACTAAAAATTCCTGGCCAAGACTGTGTGCAGGATGGGTCCCAGTTGAGATTACCCCTTGGGGGCCACTTCACCAATTCTTTCTTAAGAATCCTGGCATCCAGCCTCGACACATCGAGGCCATATCCCAGGGGGCCAAGTACCAGGGAAAAAGTTGGTAGCAACGCACACAACAAACAAAAGTGGCGTGCAGATAAGTCGTAATATCGCCTGATAAGTAGTGCTTAAAGAGTATCTTACAAAACCAAGATGTATTACAACCCGCTCCCTAGCGGAACCCTTGTTTTCTCCATGCAGGCCTGGCTACTCATCGTCAGCGGAATCCCGCTGGAAGCGCCCGACCACCACGTCCACAACATCCTGTACGCCCTCCCGGGCAACATCTTCAGTATCGGCCACCGGACCTGCGATCACTGGCCCCAAGGAGACAGCCGGGTCGTGGCTCCAGAAGCATGTCAAGACGTACTCTATCACCGACCGGCGGAGTCTGCTGCCCTCGGCCTCCAGGCGGGCGCCAAGAATCTGATCCAGACGTCGGAGGCGCTCAGCAGCGGAATCCAGTATCGGGAGCACGTCGGAGATGGACGCTGGTCGCACCAACGCTGGGATGGGACTCACCCCCAAGGGCACTAGTGTCGTACTTGCCTCGCCAGCCCAGGCGGTGATGCACTGGGCCTCGGCGCATTGCTTAGCTCGGAGGTCGTCGAGCGTCTTCTTCATCACCTCCACTGCCTAGGGGCCCAAGGGCGTCTGTGTTGCCTGAGCAGCCTGCACCGCCCGGAACCAGCGGACCTGCTCCTCCAGTGCCTGCTCCTTCCCTCCAGTCGCTTCTCTTTCTCCTCCGCCTCGAGCTCAAACTCGACCAGCAACCTGTTCCGCCTTTCCCACATCTCCTCCCTGAAAGCGAGGTCCTTTTCCTGCCAGGCAAGATCAGTCGCTCGTTTCTCCAGGGAGGCATCCTTCGCCATGAGGCTTTCCTCGGTGCGAGCAATGTTGCTAGCCTTGTCGTCAAGTTCCTGTTATAGCTTCTGCAGCTTCGCCTCAGCCGCAGCCTGCTCGTCCCGCTGTTTCTCTAGCATCATATTATAGGCTTTCAGCTTATTATGAAACACCAAGATGACCTCCTCCCTTTGGTCCAAGTGCTCCTTCTTCTTGACCAGCCCTTTCTCCTTCTGGGTTGCCTCCTGCTCTCGGTCATACACCTTTCGGAGGTCCTCCTTGAAGGCCTCATGCTCCCGCTCGAGCTCGGTCCGCTCTGAGGCGAATTGGCAGGACGTCGCCTTAGTGCGCTCCTCCAGTTGGGTGCACCAGTCGTCAAGGCGCTAGTGCTTGGTCTCAAGCGCCTCCCACTCCCGCAGGATCGCCGCCTCGGTTTCCTGGAGAGCCTGATGAGCGCGGGACAGCACCTGAGGGAGGGGAGTCGGCGTTGCTTCTGGCTCGATGCCAGACTGGAGCGGTCGCCCAAGGATAACCTCCGGTTCCTCTAGAGTTGACGGCGAGACGGAGCTGGACGCACCCCCCACGCTTACCGCCGACGGTGTATTCAACGGTGTCACCGTCGTTGGGTCTACAGTAGCTTTCGGCGGCACTGCCGCCTCTGGACCCCCAGCCGAAACTTGGGAACCCGAAGGCATTGCCTCGATGGTGGCAGGCGGATCCTGGGGGCCCGATGGCGCCACCTCAGCATCCACGTCACCCCACATGGTGGGGGCGAACGCAGCAGGAACCTCTTCGGCCGCTGCCCGGGGTGTATCTGACACCGACGCTGGTGAGGCTGCGGTAGCCACTAACGGATCACCAGCGACGTTCCCAGCAGATGTGCACTACTGAGAACCAGACCCATCGGCGGACATAGCGGCCAGCGAGGGAGGAGCATCCTTGCAAACAGAAAAGGAGGAGGCCCTGACGGGCAAAGAACGGATCAAGACCAGTCAGCATAAAAATAACGCTCGCAAGAACATTGGAAGAGCCTAAACTTACTTGGGGCCCTGAACCTTCCAGTGACCCTGGAAGCGGGGCGCCCGCTGTCGTTGTTGCTGCTACTGCTGCTCCTGCTGTTGTTGCTGCCGCTGCCCCTGAGGTGGCGATGGCCGGTCTGATGCTGGCGGCGGTGGCGGTGGTGTCAGATCCGAAGGCGGTGGTGGCGGAGGGCTCACGCCCCTCTGCCCATCCTAGACCTGGGGTTTGGCCTCCCTAGTCCCACCAGCTATCTTCTGACGCTTTTGGGGGGAGTCCGAATCAAGGGGCAGACCCGAGACAAAAGACCCATCGGCGCGGCGCAGCCGGTGTCGCCTTACTCCCTCCGAACTCCCAGCAGCACCCGGGGCGGAGGAGACACTCACAGGCCCCTTGCCCTTGTCCGAGGAACTGGGGACCACAGGAGAAGCTCTAGAGCCCACATCGGTAGGCTAGGAACCCCCGACCGGAACACCAGGAATATGGATCCCCGGTGGGGGTCTCGGCCGCCGGTCTGACGGATCGCCACACCGCTCTCATCGAGGGTTGGCAGTCGGGCCAACACCGCTGACCGCAACCCTGGATTATCGCAGAGCGGCGAAATACCCTAGGGAGGCATCAAAGCTTCGGGGATAAAAGCCTCGCAAGTGATCTCCCTCACCAACATTTCCAACTGCTCCCAGGACAGGTCAGTCTCAGGCCCGCACTGGATCCTACCAATGTCGCTGGGGCCAGTAAAGCAGCAACACAGACGCTGCCTCCCCTGCAGTGGCATGACCCGGCGCTTCAGAAAATCACCGAGTACATGCATCGAGGTTAGACCACCGACCGCCAGTTCCTTAATCCTGTCTAGTACAGGCCCAAACTCCGGCGCGAGGCACGGTTTTACCCTCCATTGTTTCTGGTCGAGTCCGGGCCCGTCGCTCGGAAGGGCAAGGCGGTCGTTGGCCTCAGTGCTGGCGATCACCCAGTCACTACGCCAGTTCTTCCACCTCGCGCCGCCAAGGGTGGCGATGTAGGTCACTGTCGGGTCTGACCTCGCTTGGAAGTAGTAGGCCCCAAGGTGGTCTTTGCCCTTCCCGGACCTCACCAGCACAAAAAACTGGAAAAAGAGGGAAGTGCAGGCCGCCACCCCCACGAACATCTCACAGAAGTGGACAAAGATGGCCACCTAGAGAATGGAGTGGGGTGTGAGGTGCTGGAGTTGGAGTCCGAACTCCTCCAGCAGCAGCACGAAGAACGGCGAAATCGGTAGCGACAACCCGTAGAAGAGAAAGGAGACGAAGAGCACAAACTCCCCGACGGCAAGATCGCTGAGGGGAGTAGTGTCGGCCCGGATCCTCCTGGCCAATGCCGGCGTACCCCATCCGAGCAGGCGGCGCACCATGTCAAGCGCCTCCTCGGTCTAGAAATGATCAGGACGAACCAGCGTGGCCATGGCAACCGCGGTGGCGGAAAACTGAGGAGCATGGACGCGAAGGGGCGTGGAGGGATCAGAGATGAAAGGACAAAGCAGTTGGGGAAAGTACGAAAGCGAAACCGCTGCGCGTGGGGGGAACCCCTATTTCAAGGAAGGGCTCCCCTCGCACCCTAGAAAAATCCGCCTGACCTAGCGCCCGAGCAACTCAGTCACTGACACGGGGGCCTGGGTCCACAAGTCATGAAGCTGGAACGCAGGTTTCCATGCACGGAAGGAGCAAACCGCCGCGTGAACATCGAACTGCCGCGCACGCTCCCACGCCGCCTCAGAACCGCTACGGGAGGATATTTTTAACATAGGCGGCACCGGCTGGGCGCCCCACGCACGAGGGGCATGGCCAAACCGCCATGCGTGGGGGTCACGCTCCAGTCAGCCAGGAAAGCGGGCACGACGGTTGGTGTGACCAATGGCAGACTGACAGCCTATGGGCGTTGGGTTCATATAACGCGCGCTGAGGAGATGCCCCGGTCACCGGCCACGCTATGTGCCTACACAAGATACAGATTCTGGCCCCACCTGCAGGCTCGCACCCTCCCCTGAGGTGGGTCCGGGGGGCACTGTCGGCAGTCTGAAACATGGGTACCCCTTGTCACAATATGGAGGTACTACGCCGGTGGAGAGGTCCCTGGGTGAGGGGAAACTAGTTCGCAGCCGTGCCACATCGTCCGCCCCAGGGCCGCCACGTGGCCCTGGAAAGGGACGCGTTCCAGGATGCGTGCAGTGGGTCTGAACCTACCACGGGGAAAGCACCGGACCCCCATGCATGACAAACAGACCTCTGAGATGGGTCCCGTGCCCTTCTCAGTGGGGTCCGGACTACTCACCGCTGGACCCCGGGTATCAGGGGCAGAGAATACCCGAACCCTGCTCAAGCAGGGATCTGGGAGCGACATGTGTCCAAACCCAACTTGGTGCGAACCTATCCACACAACGTTCCTATTCCCCGGCCAGGCGAAGACCTGGTGCAGCCAAGCGGCCTACTGTGCGTGACGTGGGCTTGCGAGATTGGCCTGACATAAGACCACTGGGCCATGCTACCCCTACATTTATTGTGGAGAAGACGCGCCTCCTGACTACCCCACTGACAGGCGACGTGCCCCTTCAGCATTAATGCGCCCTATCCACTCAACTGGCAGGCGGCGCCCGAGCTATCCTGCAGGCGGCGTGTCTGACCATTCCCATTGGCCAATAGCACACCTTTGTCAAGACGTGCGCCGCACCCATCATGACTCGCGTATTACCGAGGGCTCTGCAGCAAGATATCAGTACTGTGAGCACCACGAATATTATGGTGCACGAAGATTACACGGACATGGCAAGCAGTAGTTCCACCCTCCTATTTGTCCTTGGGCCCACGTGTCGGGGCTCAGAACCCTTGTACATGCCCCCTTGACCTATAAAAGGGGAGGCATGCGACGTGAACAAAGACAAACACAAGACATTCAGACTTACACTCAACTCAAGCTCAAGAAGCAATACAACACACAGTGGAGTAGGGTATTACGCTCCGGCGGCCCGAACCACTTTAAACCCTTGCGTGTTCTTGTGTTCATCCCTTCAATCTCCAACAGGCAAAACGTTTAAGCCCTCTCTGCATCTTAGGACTTAGGGCGGGTGCACTCCGCCACCCGGCCGGAGAATTTCCTCTCCGACAGTAGTCTAAGTTATGTTCATAAATAAATGTTGAGGGTCACGAATGTAATTTTATTCGGGCTGCGTCCCGTGCCTATAAATAGATGAACAATAACACCGGACTGTTCACACTGAATTGTACTCACTCTCTCGCATCTTCACCTTCGAGCAAGCCAAAGGTATCAATGTGTCGGTACCCTAAATCAGGGGTACCCTCTTCTACAGCATGAAGATGCCGCACCCGTGCAATGTCCCCAGGCTACGTCGAGGACGGCGCCTGACCCCACCGCAATGGGCAGGCCAAAGGGCGCTCGTGGTAAGGAAAGACAACACACCCCAGTGTGTATCGTGGGATGCGGACCTCCACAGAAGAACACCGGACCCCTATACGCATAAGTCTGGGGCCTCCGAGTAAGGTCCGAACCTCAGCAAGGTCCCGGGACGAGGAGGACCCTGGCGTGAGTAGGGGTCCGGTGCAGA
>JAOPSE010001688.1:0-121603 GCA_029449295.1 Zea luxurians
GATTTTTGACCGAGAAATGGTCTCCACCAGAAATCCAAGAATGTGATCTACGACAAGGAAACATATGTGGGGTGAGGTGTATGAGCCTCTGGTCGACGATCAATGGCCACACAACCCCCATTTTGCCGAAAATAGCCATGAATGACCATTTTCAATAATACAGAAGGCTAACACGTACGAGTTTTTAACCAAGAAATGGTTTCCACGAGAAATCCAAGAATGTAATCTATGGCAAGGAAACATATGTGGGGTGAGGTTTATGAGCCTCTAGTCGATGATAAATGGCCACACAACCCCCATTTTTTATGAAAATAGCCATGAGCGACCTTGAAAATAGCCATGAGCGACCATTTTCAATAATACTAGAGGCTAACACCTACGGATTTTAGACCAAGAAATGGTCTCCACCAGAAATCCAAGAATGTGATCTATGGCAAGGAAACATATGTGGGGTGAGGTGTATGAGCGTCTGGTCGATGATCAATGGCCACACAACCCCCATTTTTGTCGAAAATAGCCATGAACGACCATTTTCAATAATACCGAAGGCTAACACCTACGGATTTTTGACCAAGAAATGGTCTCCACCAGAAATCCAAGAATGTGATCTATGGCAAGGAAACATATGTGGGGTGAGGTGTATGAGCCTCTGGTCGATGATCAATGGCCACACAACCTCCATTTTTGTCGAAAATAGCCATGAACGACCATTTTCAATAATATCGAAGGCTAACACCTACTGATTTTTGACCAAGAAATGGTCTCCACTAGAAATCCAAGAATGTGATCTACGACAAGGAAACATATGTGGGGTGAGGTGTATGAGCCTCTGGTCGACGATCAATGGCCACACAACCCCCATTTTGCCGAAAATAGCCATGAATGACCATTTTCAATAATATCGAAGGCTAACACCTACGGATTTTTGACCAAGAAATGGTCTCCACCAGAAATCCAAGAATGTGATCTACGACAAGGAAACATATGTGGGGTGAGGTGTATGAGCCTCTGGTCGACGATCAATGGCCACACAACCCCCATTTTGCTGAAAATAGCCATGAATGACCATTTTCAATAATACCGAAGGCTAACACGTACGAGTTTTTAACCAAGAAATGGTTTCCACCAGAAATCCAAGAATGTAATCTATGGCAATGAAACATATGTGGGGTGAGGTTTATGAGCCTTTAGTCGATGATAAATGGCCACACAACCCCCATTTTTTATGAAAATAGCCATGAGCGACCTTGAAAATAGCCATGAGCGACCATTTTCAATAATACTAGAGGCTAACACCTACGGATTTTAGACCAAGAAATGGTCTCCACCAGAAATCCAAGAATGTGATCTATGGCAAGGAAACATATGTGGGGTGAGGTGTATGAGCGTCTGGTCGATGATCAATGGCCACACAACCCCCATTTTTGTCGAAAATAGCCATGAACGACCATTTTCAATAATACCGAAGGCTAACACCTACGGATTTTTTACCAAGAAATGGTCTCCACCAGAAATCCAAGAATGTGATCTATGGCAAGGAAACATATGTGGGGTGAGGTGTATGAGCCTCTAGTCGATGATCAATGGCCACACAACCCCCATTTTTGTCGAAAATAGCCATGAATGACCATTTTCAAAAATACCAAAGGCTAACACGTACGGATTTTTAACCAAGAAATGGTCTCCACCAGAAATCCAAGAATGTGATCTATGGCAAGGAAACATATGTGGGGTGAGGTGTACGAGCCTCTGGTCGATGATCAATGGCCACACAACCCCCATTTTGCCGAAAATAGCCATGAATGACCATTTTCAATAATACCGAAGGCTAACACGTACGAGTTTTTAACCAAGAAATGGTCTCCACCAGAAATCCAAGAATGTGATCTATGGAAAGGAAACATATGTGGGGTGAGGTGTATGAGCGTCTGGTCGATGATCAATGGCCACACAACCCCCATTTTTGTCGAAAATAGCCATGAACGACCATTTTCAATAATACCGAAGGCTAACACCTACGGATTTTTGACCAAGAAATGGTCTCCACCAGAAATCCAAGAATGTGATCTATGGCAAGGAAACATATGTGGGGTGAGGTGTATGAGCCTCTGGTCGACGATCAATGGCCACACAACCCTAATTTTTGTCGAAAATAGCCATGAACGACCATTTTCAATGACATTGAAGGCTAACACCTACGGATTTTTGACCAAGAAATGGTCTCCACCATAAATCCAAGAATGTGATCTATGGCAAGGAAACATATGTGTAGTGAGGTGTATGAGCCTCTGGTCGATGATCAATGTCCACACAACCCCCATTTTTGTCGAAAATAGCCATGAATGACCATTTACAATAATACCGAAGGCTAACACCTACGGATTTTTGACCAAAAATGGTCTCCACCAGAAATCCAAGAATATGATCTATGGCAAGGAAACATATGTGGGGTGAGGTGTATGAGCCTCTGGTCGACGATCAATGGCCACACAACCCCCATTTTGCCGAAAATAGCCATGAATGACCATTTTCAATAATACCGAAGGCTAACACGTACGAGTTTTTAACCAAGAAATGGTCTCCACCAGAAATCCAAGAATGTAATCTATGGCAAGGAAACATATGTGGGGTGAGGTTTATGAGCCTCTAGTCGATGATAAATGGCCACACAAGAGCCATTTTTTATGAAAATAGCCATGAGCGACCTTGAAAATAGCCATGAGCGACCATTTTCAATAATACTAGAGGCTAACACCTACGGATTTTAGACCAAGAAATGGTCTCCACCAGAAATCCAAGAATGTGATCTATGGCAAGGAAACATATGTGGGGTGAGGTGTATGAGCGTCTGGTCGATGATCAATGGCCACACAACCCCCATTTTTGTCGAAAATAGCCATGAATGACCATTTTCAATAATACCGAAGGCTAACACCTACAGATTTTTGACCAAGAAATGGTCTCCACCAGAAATCCAAGAATGTGATCTATGGCAAGGAAACATATGTGGGGTGAGGTGTATGAGCCTCTAGTCGATGATCAATGGCCACACAACCCCCATTTTTGTCGAAAATAGCCATGAATGATCATTTTCAAAAATACCAAAGGCTAACACGTACGGATTTTTGACCAAGAAATGGTCTCCACCAGAAATCCAAGAATGTGATCTATGGCAAGGAAACATATGTGGGGTGAGGTGTACGAGCCTCTGGTCGATGATCAATGGCCACACAACCCCCATTTTGCCAAAAATAGCCATGAATGACCATTTTCAATAATACCGAAGGCTAACACGTACGAGTTTTTAACCAAGAAATGGTTTCCACCAGAAATCCAAGAATGTAATCTATGGCAAGGAAACATATGTGGGGTGAGGTTTATGAGCCTCTAGTCGATGATAAATGGCCACACAACCCCCATTTTTTATGAAAATAGCCATGAGCGACCTTGAAAATAGCCATGAGCGACCATTTTCAATAATACTAGAGGCTAACACCTACGGATTTTAGACCAAGAAATGGTCTCCACCAGAAATCCAAGAATGTGATCTATGGCAAGGAAACATATGTGGGGTGAGGTGTATGAGCGTCTGGTCGATGATCAATGGCCACACAACCCCCATTTTTGTCGAAAATAGCCATGAACGACCATTTTCAATAATACCGAAGGCTAACACCTACGGATTTTTGACCAAGAAATGGTCTCCACCAGAAATCCAAGAATGTGATCTATGGCAAGGAAACATATGTGGGGTGAGGTGTATGAGCCTCTGGTCGACGATCAATGGCCACACAACCCCCATTTTTTATGAAAATAGCCATGAGCGACCTTGAAAATAGCCATGAGCGACCATTTTCAATAATACTAGAGGCTAACACCTACGGATTTTAGACCAAGAAATGGTCTCCACCAGAAATCCAAGAATGTGATCTATGGCAAGGAAACATATGTGGGGTGAGGTGTATGAGCGTCTGGTCGATGATCAATGGCCACACAACCCCCATTTTTGTCGAAAATAGCCATGAATGACCATTTTCAATAATACCGAAGGCTAACACCTACAGATTTTTGACCAAGAAATGGTCTCCACCAGAAATCCAAGAATGTGATCTATGGCAAGGAAACATATGTGGGGTGAGGTGTATGAGCCTCTAGTCGATGATCAATGGCCACACAACCCCCATTTTTGTCGAAAATAGCCATGAATGATCATTTTCAAAAATACCAAAGGCTAACACGTACGGATTTTTGACCAAGAAATGGTCTCCACCAGAAATCCAAGAATGTGATCTATGGCAAGGAAACATATGTGGGGTGAGGTGTACGAGCCTCTGGTCGATGATCAATGGCCACACAACCCCCATTTTGCCAAAAATAGCCATGAATGACCATTTTCAATAATACCGAAGGCTAACACGTACGAGTTTTTAACCAAGAAATGGTTTCCACCAGAAATCCAAGAATGTAATCTATGGCAAGGAAACATATGTGGGGTGAGGTTTATGAGCCTCTAGTCGATGATAAATGGCCACACAACCCCCATTTTTTATGAAAATAGCCATGAGCGACCTTGAAAATAGCCATGAGCGACCATTTTCAATAATACTAGAGGCTAACACCTACGGATTTTAGACCAAGAAATGGTCTCCACCAGAAATCCAAGAATGTGATCTATGGCAAGGAAACATATGTGGGGTGAGGTGTATGAGCGTCTGGTCGATGATCAATGGCCACACAACCCCCATTTTTGTCGAAAATAGCCATGAACGACCATTTTCAATAATACCGAAGGCTAACACCTACGGATTTTTGACCAAGAAATGGTCTCCACCAGAAATCCAAGAATGTGATCTATGGCAAGGAAACATATGTGGGGTGAGGTGTATGAGCCTCTGGTCGACGATCAATGGCCACACAACCCCCATTTTTTATGAAAATAGCCATGAGCGACCTTGAAAATAGCCATGAGCGACCATTTTCAATAATACTAGAGGCTAACACCTACGGATTTTAGACCAAGAAATGGTCTCCACCAGAAATCCAAGAATGTGATCTATGGCAAGGAAACATATGTGGGGTGAGGTGTATGAGCGTCTGGTCGATGATCAATGGCCACACAACCCCCATTTTTGTCGAAAATAGCCATGAACGACCATTTTCAATAATACCGAAGGCTAACACCTACGGATTTTTGACCAAGAAATGGTCTCCACCAGAAATCCAAGAATGTGATCTATGGCAAGGAAACATATGTGGGGTGAGGTGTATGAGCCTCTGGTCGATGATCAATGGCCACACAACCCCCATTTTTGTCGAAAATAGCCATGAACGACCATTTTCAATAATATCGAAGGCTAACACGTACGGATTTTTGACCAAGAAATGGTCTCCACCAGAAATCCAAGAATGTGATCTACGACAAGGAAACATATGTGGGGTGAGGTGTATGAGCCTATGGTCGACGATCAATGGCCACACAACCCCCATTTTGCCGAAAATAGCCATGAATGACCATTTTCAATAATATCGAAGGCTAACACCTACGGATTTTTGACCAAGAAATGGTCTCCACCAGAAATCCAAGAATGTGATCTACGACAAGGAAACATATGTGGGGTGAGGTGTATGAGCCTCTGGTCGACGATCAATGGCCACACAACCCCCATTTTGCCGAAAATAGCCATGAATGACCATTTTCAATAATACCGAAGGCTAACACGTACGAGTTTTTAACCAAGAAATGGTTTCCACCAGAAATCCAAGAATGTAATCTATGGCAAGGAAACATATGTGGGGTGAGGTTTATGAGCCTCTAGTCGATGATAAATGGCCACACAACCCCCATTTTTTATGAAAATAGCCATGAGCGACCTTGAAAATAGCCATGAGCGACCATTTTCAATAATACTAGAGGCTAACACCTACGGATTTTAGACCAAGAAATGGTCTCCACCAGAAATCCAAGAATGTGATCTATGGCAAGGAAACATATGTGGGGTGAGGTGTATGAGCGTCTGGTCGATGATCAATGGCCACACAACCCCCATTTTTGTCGAAAATAGCCATGAACGACCATTTTCAATAATACCGAAGGCTAACACCTACGGATTTTTGACCAAGAAATGGTCTCCACCAGAAATCCAAGAATGTGATCTATGGCAAGGAAACATATGTGGGGTGAGGTGTATGAGCCTCTGGTCGACGATCAATGGCCACACAACCCCCATTTTTTATGAAAATAGCCATGAGCGACCTTGAAAATAGCCATGAGCGACCATTTTCAATAATACTAGAGGCTAACACCTACGGATTTTAGACCAAGAAATGGTCTCCACCAGAAATCCAAGAATGTGATCTATGGCAAGGAAACATATGTGGGGTGAGGTGTATGAGCGTCTGGTCGATGATCAATGGCCACACAACCCCCATTTTTGTCGAAAATAGCCATGAATGACCATTTTCAATAATACCGAAGGCTAACACCTACAGATTTTTGACCAAGAAATGGTCTCCACCAGAAATCCAAGAATGTGATCTATGGCAAGGAAACATATGTGGGGTGAGGTGTATGAGCCTCTAGTCGATGATCAATGGCCACACAACCCCCATTTTTGTCGAAAATAGCCATGAATGATCATTTTCAAAAATACCAAAGGCTAACACGTACGGATTTTTGACCAAGAAATGGTCTCCACCAGAAATCCAAGAATGTGATCTATGGCAAGGAAACATATGTGGGGTGAGGTGTACGAGCCTCTGGTCGATGATCAATGGCCACACAACCCCCATTTTGCCAAAAATAGCCATGAATGACCATTTTCAATAATACCGAAGGCTAACACGTACGAGTTTTTAACCAAGAAATGGTTTCCACCAGAAATCCAAGAATGTAATCTATGGCAAGGAAACATATGTGGGGTGAGGTTTATGAGCCTCTAGTCGATGATAAATGGCCACACAACCCCCATTTTTTATGAAAATAGCCATGAGCGACCTTGAAAATAGCCATGAGCGACCATTTTCAATAATACTAGAGGCTAACACCTACGGATTTTAGACCAAGAAATGGTCTCCACCAGAAATCCAAGAATGTGATCTATGGCAAGGAAACATATGTGGGGTGAGGTGTATGAGCGTCTGGTCGATGATCAATGGCCACACAACCCCCATTTTTGTCGAAAATAGCCATGAACGACCATTTTCAATAATACCGAAGGCTAACACCTACGGATTTTTGACCAAGAAATGGTCTCCACCAGAAATCCAAGAATGTGATCTATGGCAAGGAAACATATGTGGGGTGAGGTGTATGAGCCTCTGGTCGACGATCAATGGCCACACAACCCCCATTTTTTATGAAAATAGCCATGAGCGACCTTGAAAATAGCCATGAGCGACCATTTTCAATAATACTAGAGGCTAACACCTACGGATTTTAGACCAAGAAATGGTCTCCACCAGAAATCCAAGAATGTGATCTATGGCAAGGAAACATATGTGGGGTGAGGTGTATGAGCGTCTGGTCGATGATCAATGGCCACACAACCCCCATTTTTGTCGAAAATAGCCATGAACGACCATTTTCAATAATACCGAAGGCTAACACCTACGGATTTTTGACCAAGAAATGGTCTCCACCAGAAATCCAAGAATGTGATCTATGGCAAGGAAACATATGTGGGGTGAGGTGTATGAGCCTCTGGTCGATGATCAATGGCCACACAACCCCCATTTTTGTCGAAAATAGCCATGAACGACCATTTTCAATAATATCGAAGGCTAACACGTACGGATTTTTGACCAAGAAATGGTCTCCACCAGAAATCCAAGAATGTGATCTACGACAAGGAAACATATGTGGGGTGAGGTGTATGAGCCTATGGTCGACGATCAATGGCCACACAACCCCCATTTTGCCGAAAATAGCCATGAATGACCATTTTCAATAATATCGAAGGCTAACACCTACGGATTTTTGACCAAGAAATGGTCTCCACCAGAAATCCAAGAATGTGATCTACGACAAGGAAACATATGTGGGGTGAGGTGTATGAGCCTCTGGTCGACGATCAATGGCCACACAACCCCCATTTTGCCGAAAATAGCCATGAATGACCATTTTCAATAATACCGAAGGCTAACACGTACGAGTTTTTAACCAAGAAATGGTTTCCACCAGAAATCCAAGAATGTAATCTATGGCAAGGAAACATATGTGGGGTGAGGTTTATGAGCCTCTAGTCGATGATAAATGGCCACACAACCCCCATTTTTTATGAAAATAGCCATGAGCGACCTTGAAAATAGCCATGAGCGACCATTTTCAATAATACTAGAGGCTAACACCTACGGATTTTAGACCAAGAAATGGTCTCCACCAGAAATCCAAGAATGTGATCTATGGCAAGGAAACATATGTGGGGTGAGGTGTATGAGCGTCTGGTCGATGATCAATGGCCACACAACCCCCATTTTTGTCGAAAATAGCCATGAACGACCATTTTCAATAATACCGAAGGCTAACACCTACGGATTTTTGACCAAGAAATGGTCTCCACCAGAAATCCAAGAATGTGATCTATGGCAAGGAAACATATGTGGGGTGAGGTGTATGAGCCTCTGGTCGATGATCAATGGCCACACAACCTCCATTTTTGTCGAAAATAGCCATGAACGACCATTTTCAATAATATCGAAGGCTAACACCTACGGATTTTTGACCAAGAAATGGTCTCCACCAGAAATCCAAGAATGTGATCTACGACAAGGAAACATATGTGGGGTGAGGTGTATGAGCCTCTGGTCGACGATCAATGGCCACACAACCCCCATTTTGCCGAAAATAGCCATGAATGACCATTTTCAATAATATCGAAGGCTAACACCTACGGATTTTTGACCAAGAAATGGTCTCCACCAGAAATCCAAGAATGTGATCTACGACAAGGAAACATATGTGGGGTGAGGTGTATGAGCCTCTGGTCGACGATCAATGGCCACACAACCCCCATTTTGCCGAAAATAGCCATGAATGACCATTTTCAATAATACCGAAGGCTAACACGTACGGGTTTTTAACCAAGAAATGGTTTCCACTAGAAATCCAAGAATGTAATCTATGGCAATGAAACATATGTGGGGTGAGGTTTATGAGCCTCTAGTCGATGATAAATGGCCACACAACCCCCATTTTTTATGAAAATAGCCATGAGCGACCTTGAAAATAGCCATGAGCGACCATTTTCAATAATACTAGAGGCTAACACCTACGGATTTTAGACCAAGAAATGGTCTCCACCAGAAATCCAAGAATGTGATCTATGGCAAGGAAACATATGTGGGGTGAGGTGTATGAGCGTCTGGTCGATGATCAATGGCCACACAACCCCCATTTTTGTCGAAAATAGCCATGAACGACCATTTTCAATAATACCGAAGGCTAACACCTACGGATTTTTTACCAAGAAATGGTCTCCACCAGAAATCCAAGAATGTGATCTATGGCAAGGAAACATATGTGGGGTGAGGTGTATGAGCCTCTAGTCGATGATCAATGGCCACACAACCCCCATTTTTGTCGAAAATAGCCATGAATGACCATTTTCAAAAATACCAAAGGCTAACACGTACGGATTTTTAAACAAGAAATGGTCTCCACCAGAAATCCAAGAATGTGATCTATGGCAAGGAAACATATGTGGGGTGAGGTGTACGAGCCTCTGGTCGATGATAAATGGCCACACAACCCCCATTTTGCCGAAAATAGCCATGAATGACCATTTTCAATAATACCGAAGGCTAACACGTACGAGTTTTTAACCAAGAAATGGTCTCCACTAGAAATCCAAGAATGTGATCTATGGCAAGGAAACATATGTGGGGTGAGGTGTATGAGCGTCTGGTCGATGATCAATGGCCACACAACCCCCATTTTTGTCGAAAATAGCCATGAACGACCATTTTCAATAATACCGAAGGCTAACACCTACGGATTTTTGACCAAGAAATGGTCTCCACCAGAAATCCAAGAATTTGATCTATGGCAAGGAAACATATGTGGGGTGAGGTGTATGAGCCTCTGGTCGACGATCAATGGCCACACAACCCTAATTTTTGTCGAAAATAGCCATGAACGACCATTTTCAATGACACTGAAGGCTAACACCTACGGATTTTTGACCTAAGAAATGGTCTCCACCATAAATCCAAGAATGTGATCTATGGCAAGGAAACATATGTGTAGTGAGGTTTATGAGCCTCTGGTCGATGATCAATGGCCACACAACCCCCATTTTTGTCGAAAATAGCCATGAATGACCATTTACAATAATACCGAAGGCTAACACCTACGGATTTTTGACCAAGAAATGGTCTCCACCAGAAATCCAAGAATGTGATCTATGGCAAGGAAACATATGTGGGGTGAGGTGTATGAGCCTCTGGTCGACGATCAATGGCCACACAACCCCCATTTTGCCGAAAATAGCCATGAATGACCATTTTCAATAATACCGAAGGCTAACACGTACGAGTTTTTAACCAAGAAATGGTCTCCACCAGAAATCCAAGAATGTAATCTATGGCAAGGAAACATAAGTGGGGTGAGGTTTATGAGCCTCTAGTCGATGATAAATGGCCACACAACCCCCATTTTTTATGAAAATAGCCATGAGCGACCTTGAGAATAGCCATGAGCGACCATTTTCAATAATACTAGAGGCTAACACCTACGGATTTTAGACCAAGAAATGGTCTCCACCAGAAATCCAAGAATGTGATCTATGGCAAGGAAACATATGTGGGGTGAGGTGTATGAGCATCTGGTCGATGATCAACGGCCACACAACCCCCATTTTTGTCGAAAATAGCCATGAATGACCATTTTCAATAATACCGAAGGCTAACACCTACGGATTTTTGACCAAGAAATGGTCTCCACCAGAAATCCAAGAATGTGATCTATGGCAAGGAAACATATGTGGGGTGAGGTGTATGAGCCTCTAGTCGATGATCAATGGCCACACAACCCCCATTTTTGTCGAAAATAGCCATGAATGACCATTTTCAAAAATACCAAAGGCTAACACGTACGGATTTTTGACCAAGAAATGGTCTCCACCAGAAATCCAAGAATGTGATCTATGGCAAGGAAACATATGTGGGGTGAGGTGTACGAGCCTCTGGTCGATGATCAATGGCCACACAACCCCCATTTTGCCGAAAATAGCCATGAATGACCATTTTCAATAATACCGAAGGCTAACACGTACGAGTTTTTAACCAAGAAATGGTTTCCACCAGAAATCCAAGAATGTAATCTATGGCAAGGAAACATATGTGGGGTGAGGTTTATGAGCCTCTGGTCGATGATGAATGGCCACACAACCCCCATTTTTGTCGAAAATAGCCATGAACGACCATTTTCAATAATACCGAAGGCTAACACCTACGGATTTTTGACCAAGAAATGGTCTCCACCAGAAATCCAAGAATGTGATCTATGGCAAGGAAACATATGTGGGGTGAGGTGTATGAGCCTCTGGTCGATGATCAATGGCCACACAACCCCCATTTTTGTCGAAAATAGCCATGAACGACCATTTTCAATAATATCGAAGGCTAACACCTACGGATTTTTGACCAAGAAATGGTCTCCACCAGAAATCCAAGAATGTGATCTATGGCAAGGAAACATATGTGGTGTGAGGTGTATGAGCCTCTGGTCGACGATCAATGGCCACACAACCCTAATTTTTGTCGAAAATAGCCATGAACGACCATTTTCAATAATACCGAAGGCTAACACGTACGAGTTTTTAACCAAGAAATGGTTTCCACCAGAAATCCAAGAATGTAATCTATGGCAAGGAAACATATGTGGGGTGAGGTGTATGAGCCTCTGGTCGACGATCAATGGCCACACAACCCTAATTTTTGTCGAAAATAGCCATGAACGACCATTTTCAATGACACTGAAGGCTAACACCTACGGATTTTTGACCAAGAAATGGTCTCCACCATAAATCCAAGAATGTGATCTATGGCAAGGAAACATATGTGGGGTGAGGTGTACTGAGCCTCTGGTCGATGATCAATGGCCACACAACCCCCATTTTTGTCGAAAATAGCCATGAATGACCATTTTCAATAATATCGAAGGCTAACACGTACGAGTTTTTAACCAAGAAATGGTTCTCCACCAGAAATCCAAGAATGTAATCTATGGCAAGGAAACATATGTGGGGTGAGGTGTATGAGCCTCTGGTCGATGATCAATTGCCACACAACCCCCATTTTGTCGAAAATAGCCATGAACGACCATTTTCAATAATACCGAAGGCTAACACCTACGGATTTTTGACCAAGAAATGGTCTCCACCAGAAATCCAAGAATGTGATCTAAGACAAGGAAACATATGTGGGGTGAGGTGTATGAGCCTCTGGTCGACGATCAATGGCCACACAACCCCCATTTTGCCGAAAATAGCCATGAATGACCATTTTCAATAATACCGAAGGCTAACACGTACGAGTTTTTAACCAAGAAATGGTTTCCACCAGAAATCCAAGAATGTAATCTATGGCAAGGAAACATATGTGGGGTGAGGTCTATGAGCCTCTAGACGATGATAAATGGCCACACAACCCCCATTTTTTATGAAAATAGCCATGAGCGACCTTGAAAATAGCCATGAGCGACCATTTTCAATAATACTAGAGGCTAACACCTACGGATTTTAGACCAAGAAATGGTCTCCACCAGAAATCCTAGAATGTGATCTATTGCAAGGAAACATATGGGGGGTGAGGTGGACGAGCCTCTGGTCGATGATCAATGGCCACACAACCCCCATTTTTGTCGAAAATAGCCATGAACGATCATTTACAATAATACCGAAGGCTAACACCTACGGATTTTTGACCAAGAAATGGTCTCCACCAGAAATCCAAGAATGTGATCTATGGCAAGGAAACATATGTGGGGTGAGGTTTATGAGCCTCTAGTCGATGATAAATGGCCACACAACCCCCATTTTTTATGAAAATAGCCATGAGCGACCTTGAAAATAGCCATGAGCGACCATTTTCAATAATACTAGAGGCTAACACCTACGGATTTTAGACCAAGAAATGGTCTCCACCAGAAATCCAAGAATGTGATCTATGGCAAGGAAACATATGTGGGGTGAGGTGTATGAGCGTCTGGTCGATGATCAATGGCCACACAACCCCCATTTTTGTCGAAAATAGCCATGAACGACCATTTTCAATAATACCGAAGGCTAACACCTATGGATTTTTGACCAAGAAATGGTCTCCACCAGAAATCCAAGAATGTGATCTATGGCAAGGAAACATATGTGGGGTGAGGTGTATGAGCCTCTGGTCGATGATCATTGGCCACACAACCCCCATTTTTGTCGAAAATAGCCATGAACGACCATTTTCAATAATATCGAAGGCTAACACCTACGAATTTTTGACCAAGAAATGGTCTCCACCAGAAATCCAAGAATGTGATCTACGACAAGGAAACATATGTGGGGTGAGGTGTATGAGCCTCTGGTCGACGATCAATGGCCACACAACCCCCATTTTGCCGAAAATAGCCATGAATGACCATTTTCAATAATATCGAAGGCTAACACCTACGGATTTTTGACCAAGAAATGGTCTCCACCAGAAATCCAAGAATGTGATCTACGACAAGGAAACATATGTGGGGTGAGGTGTATGAGCCTCTGGTCGACGATCAATGGCCACACAACCCCCATTTTGCCGAAAATAGCCATGAATGACCATTTTCAATAATACCGAAGGCTAACACGTACGAGTTTTTAACCAAGAAATGGTTTCCACCAGAAATCCAAGAATGTAATCTATGGCAAGGAAACATATGTGGGGTGAGGTGTATGAGCCTCTAGTCGATGATAAATGGCCACACAACCCCCAATTTTTATGAAAATAGCCATGAGCGACCTTGAAAATAGCCATGAGCGACCATTTTCAATAATACTAGAGGCTAACACCTACGGATTTTGGACCAAGAAAAGGTCTCCACCAGAAATCCAAGAATGTGATCTATGGCAAGGAAACATATGTGGGGTGAGGTGTATGAGCGTCTGGTCGATGATCAATGGCCACACAACCCCCATTTTTGTCGAAAATAGCCATGAACGACCATTTTCAATAATACCGAAGGCTAACACCTACGGATTTTTGACCAAGAAATGGTCTCCACCAGAAATCCAAGAATGTGATCTATGGCAAGGAAACATATGTGGGGTGAGGTGTATGAGCCTCTAGTCGATGATTAATGGCCACACAACCCCCATTTTTGTCGAAAATAGCCATGAATGACCATTTTCAAAAATACCAAAGGCTAACACGTACGGATTTTTGACCAAGAAATGGTCTCCACCAGAAATCCAAGAATGTGATCTATGGCAAGGAAACATATGTGGGGTAGGTGTACGAGCCTCTGGTCGATGATCAATGGCCACACAACCCCCATTTTTGTCGAAAATAGCCATGAATGACCATTTTCAATAATATCGAAGGCTAACACGTACGAGTTTTTAACCAAGAAATGGTTTCCACCAGAAATCCAAGAATGTAATCTATGGCAAGGAAACATATGTGGGGTGAGGTGTATGAGCCTCTGGTCGATGATCAATTGCCACACAACCCCCATTTTGTCGAAAATAGCCATGAACGACCATTTTCAATAATACCGAAGGCTAACACCTACGGATTTTTGACCAAGAATTGGTCTCCACCAGAAATCCAAGAATGTGATCTAAGACAAGGAAACATATGTGGGGTGAGGTGTATGAGCCTCTGGTCGACGATCAATGGCCACACAACCCCCATTTTGCCGAAAATAGCCATGAATGACCATTTTCAATAATACCGAAGGCTAACACGTACGAGTTTTTAACCAAGAAATGGTTTCCACCAGAAATCCAAGAATGTAATCTATGGCAAGGAAACATATGTGGGGTGAGGTCTATGAGCCTCTAGACGATGATAAATGGCCACACAACCCCCATTTTTTATGAAAATAGCCATGAGCGACCTTGAAAATAGCCATGAGCGACCATTTTCAATAATACTAGAGGCTAACACCTACGGATTTTAGACCAAGAAATGGTCTCCACCAGAAATCCTAGAATGTGATCTATTGCAAGGAAACATATGGGGGGTGAGGTGGACGAGCCTCTGGTCGATGATCAATGGCCACACAACCCCCATTTTTGTCGAAAATAGCCATGAACGATCATTTACAATAATACCGAAGGCTAACAGCTACGGATTTTTGACCAAGAAATGGTCTCCACCAGAAATCCAAGAATGTGATCTATGGCAAGGAAACATATGTGGGGTGAGGTTTATGAGCCTCTAGTCGATGATAAATGGCCACACAACCCCCATTTTTTTATGAAAATAGCCATGAGCGACCTTGAAAATAGCCATGAGCGACCATTTTCAATAATACTAGAGGCTAACACCTACGGATTTTAGACCAAGAAATGGTCTCCACCAGAAATCCAAGAATGTGATCTATGGCAAGGAAACATATGTGGGGTGAGGTGTATGAGCGTCTGGTCGATGATCAATGGCCACACAACCCCCATTTTTGTCGAAAATAGCCATGAACGACCATTTTCAATAATACCGAAGGCTAACACCTATGGATTTTTGACCAAGAAATGGTCTCCACCAGAAATCCAAGAATGTGATCTATGGCAAGGAAACATATGTGGGGTGAGGTGTATGAGCCTCTGGTCGATGATCATTGGCCACACAACCCCCATTTTTGTCGAAAATAGCCATGAACGACCATTTTCAATAATATCGAAGGCTAACACCTACGAATTTTTGACCAAGAAATGGTCTCCACCAGAAATCCAAGAATGTGATCTACGACAAGGAAACATATGTGGGGTGAGGTGTATGAGCCTCTGGTCGACGATCAATGGCCACACAACCCCCATTTTGCCGAAAATAGCCATGAATGACCATTTTCAATAATATCGAAGGCTAACACCTACGGATTTTTGACCAAGAAATGGTCTCCACCAGAAATCCAAGAATGTGATCTACGACAAGGAAACATATGTGGGGTGAGGTGTATGAGCCTCTGGTCGACGATCAATGGCCACACAACCCCCATTTTGCCGAAAATAGCCATGAATGACCATTTTCAATAATACCGAAGGCTAACACGTACGAGTTTTTAACCAAGAAATGGTTTCCACCAGAAATCCAAGAATGTAATCTATGGCAAGGAAACATATGTGGGGTGAGGTGTATGAGCCTCTAGTCGATGATAAATGGCCACACAACCCCCAATTTTTATGAAAATAGCCATGAGCGACCTTGAAAATAGCCATGAGCGACCATTTTCAATAATACTAGAGGCTAACACCTACGGATTTTGGACCAAGAAAAGGTCTCCACCAGAAATCCAAGAATGTGATCTATGGCAAGGAAACATATGTGGGGTGAGGTGTATGAGCGTCTGGTCGATGATCAATGGCCACACAACCCCCATTTTTGTCGAAAATAGCCATGAACGACCATTTTCAATAATACCGAAGGCTAACACCTACGGATTTTTGACCAAGAAATGGTCTCCACCAGAAATCCAAGAATGTGATCTATGGCAAGGAAACATATGTGGGGTGAGGTGTATGAGCCTCTAGTCGATGATTAATGGCCACACAACCCCCATTTTTGTCGAAAATAGCCATGAATGACCATTTTCAAAAATACCAAAGGCTAACACGTACGGATTTTTGACCAAGAAATGGTCTCCACCAGAAATCCAAGAATGTGATCTATGGCAAGGAAACATATGTGGGGTAGGTGTACGAGCCTCTGGTCGATGATCAATGGCCACACAACCCCCATTTTTGTCGAAAATAGCCATGAATGACCATTTTCAATAATATCGAAGGCTAACACGTACGAGTTTTTAACCAAGAAATGGTTTCCACCAGAAATCCAAGAATGTAATCTATGGCAAGGAAACATATGTGGGGTGAGGTGTATGAGCCTCTGGTCGATGATCAATGGCCACACAGCCCCCATTTTTTATGAAAATAGCCATGAGCGACCATTTTCAATAATACTAGAGGCTAAGACCTACGGATTTTTAACCAAGAAATGGCCTCCACCAGAAATCCAAGAATGTGATCTACGACAAGGAAACATATGTGGGGTGAGGTGTATGAGCGTCTGGTCGACGATCAATGGCCACACAACCCCCATTTTTGTCGAAAATAGCCATGAACGACCATTTTCAATAATACCAAAGGCTAACACCTACGGATTTTTGACCAAGAAATGGTCGGGGTGAGGTTTACGAGCCTCTGGTCGATGATCAATGGCCACACAACCCCCCTTTTTTATGAAAATAGCCATGAGCGACCTTGAAAATAGCCATGAGCGACCATTTTCAATAATACTAGAGGCTAACACCTACGGATTTTAGACCAAGAAATGGTTTCCACCAGAAATCCAAGAATGTGATCTATGGCAAGGAAACATATGTGGGGTGAGGTGTATGAGCCTCTGGTCCACGATCAATGGCCACACAACCCCCATTTTGCCGAAAATAGCCATGAATGACCATTTTCAATAATACCGAAGGCTAACACCTACGGATTTTTGACCAAGAAATGGTCTCCACCAGAAATCCAAGAATGTGATCTATGGCAAGGAAACATATGTGGGGTGAGGTGTATGAGCCTCTGGTCGACGATCAATGGCCACACAACCCTAATTTTTGTCGAAAATAGCCATGAACGACCATTTTCAATGACACTGAAGGCTAACACCTACGGATTTTTGACCAAGAAATGGTCTCCACCATAAATCCAAGAATGTGATCTATGGCAAGGAAACATATGTGTAGTGAGGTGTATGAGCCTCTGGTCGAAGGTCAATGGCCACACAACCCCCATTTTTGTCGAAAATAGCCATGAATGACCATTTTCAAAAATACCAAAGGCTAACACATTCGGATTTTTGCCCAAGAAATGGTCTCCACCAGAAATCCAAGAATGTGATCTATGGCAAGGAAACATATGTGGGGTGAGGTGTACGAGCCTCTGGTCGATGATCAATTGCCACAGAACCCCCATTTTGCCGAAAATAGCCATGAACGACCATTTTCAATAATACCGAAGGCTAACACCTACGGATTTTTGACCAAGAAATGGTCTCCACCATAAATCCAAGAATGTAATCTATGGCAAGGAAACATATGTGGGGTGAGGTGTATGAGCATCTGGTCGACGATCAATGGCCACACAACCCCCATTTTTGTCGAAAATAGCCATGAACGACCATTTTCAATAATACCGAAGGCTAACACCTACGGATTTTTGACCAAGAAATGGTCTCCACCATAAATCCAAGAATGTGATCTATGTCAAGGAAACATATGTGGGGTGAGGTGTATGAGCGTCTGGTCTATGATCAATGGCCACACAACCCCCATTTTTGTCGAAAATAGCCATGAACGACTATTTTCAATAATATCGAAGGCTAACACGTACGAGTTTTTAACCAAGAAATGGTTTCCACCAGAAATCCAAGAATGTAATCTGTGGCAAGGAAACATATGTGGGGTGAGGTTTATGAGCCTCTGGTCGATGATAAATGGCCACACAACCCCAATTTTTATGAAAATAGCCATGAGCGACCTTGAAAATAGCCATGAGCGACCATTTTCAATAATACTAGAGGCTAACACCTACGGATTTTAGACCAAGAAATGGTCTCCACCAGAAATCCAAGAATGTGATCTATGGCAAGGAAACATATGTGGGGTGAGTTGTATGAGCGTCTGGTCGATGATCAATGGCCACAGAACCCCCATTTTGCCGAAAATAGCCATGAACGACCATTTTCAATAATACCGAAGGCTAACACGTACGGATTTTTGACCAAGAAATGGTCTCCACCAGAAATCCAAGAATGTGATCTATGGCAAGGAAACATATGTGGGGTGAGGTGTATGAGCCTCTGGTCGATGATCAATGGCCACACAACCCCCATTTTTGTCGAAAATAGCCATGAACGACCATTTTCAATAATATCGAAGGCTAACTGGGGGTTGTGTGGCCATTGATCGTCGACCAGAGGCTCATACAGGCTCACCCCACATATGTTTCCTTGTCGTAGATCACATTCTTGGATTTCTGGTGGAGACCATTTCTTGGTCAAAAATCCGTAGGTGTTAGCCTTCGATATTATTGAAAATGGTCGATCATGGCTATTTTCGACAAAAATGGGGGTTGTGTGGCCATTGATCATCGACCAGAGGCTCATACACCTCACCCCACATATGTTTCCTTGCCATAGATCACATTCTTGGATTTCTGGTGGAGACCATTTCTTGGTCAAAAATCCGTAGGTGTTAGCCTTCGGTATTATTGAAAATGGTCGTTCATGGCTATTTTCGACAAAAATGGGGGTTGTGTGGCCATTGATCATCGACCAGACGCTCATACACCTCACCCCACATATGTTTCCTTGCCATAGATCACATTCTTGGATTTCTGGTGGAGACCATTTCTTGGTCTAAAATCCGTAGGTGTTAGCCTCTAGTATTATTGAAAATGGTCGTTCATGGCTATTTTCGACAAAAATTAGGGTTGTGTGGCCATTGATCATCGACCAGAGGCTCATACACCTCACCCCACATATGTTTCCTTGCCATAGATCACATTCTTGGATTTCTGGTGGAAACCATTTCTTGGTTAAAAACTCGTACGTGTTAGCCTTCGGTATTATTGAAAATGGTCATTCATGGCTATTTTCGGCAAAATGGGGGTTGTGTGGCCATTGATCGTCGACCAGAGGCTCATACACCTCACCCCACATATGTTTCCTTGTCGTAGATCACATTCTTGGATTTCTGGTGGAGACCATTTCTTGGTCAAAAATCCGTAGGTGTTAGCCTTCGATATTATTGAAAATGGTCGTTCATGGCTATTTTCGACAAAAATGGGGGTTGTGTGGCCATTGATCATCGACCAGACGCTCATACACCTCACCCCACATATGTTTCCTTGCCATAGATCACATTCTTGGATTTCTGGTGGAGACCATTTCTTGGTCAAAAATCTGTACGTGTTAGCCTTTGGTATTTTTGAAAATGGTCATTAATGGCTATTTTCGACAAAAATGGGGGTTGTGTGGCCATTGATCATCGACTAGAGGCTTATACACCTCACCCCACATATGTTTCCTTGCCATAGATCACATTCTTGGATTTCTGGTGGAGACCATTTCTTGGTCAAAAATCTGTAGGTGTTAGCCTTCGGTATTATTGAAAATGGTCGTTCATGGCTATTTTCGGCAAAATGGGGGTTGTGTGGCCATTGATCGTCGACCAGAGGCTCATACACCTCACCCCACATATGTTTCCTTGTCATAGATCACATTCTTGGATTTCTGGTGGAGACCATTTCTTGGTAAAAAATCCGTAGGTGTTAGCCTTCGGTATTATTGAAAATGGTCGTTCATGGCTATTTTCGACAAAAATGGGGGTTGTGTGGCCATTGATCATCGACCAGACGCTCATACACCTCACCCCACATATGTTTCCTTGCCATAGATCGCATTCTTGGATTTCTGGTGGAGACCATTTCTTGGTCAAAAATCCGTACGTGTTACCCTTCGGTATGATTGAAAATGGAGGTTGTGTGACCATTGATCATCGACCAGAGGCTCATACACCTCACCCCACATATGTTTCCTTGTCGTAGATCACATTCTTGGATTTCTGGTGGAGACCATTTCTTGGTCAAAAAATCCGTAGGTGTTAGCCTTCGATATTATTGAAAATAGTCGTTCATGGCTATTTTCGACAAAAATGGGGGTTGTGTGGCCATTGATCATCGACCAGAGGCTCATACACCTCACCCCACATATGTTTCCTTGCCATAGATCACATTCTTGGATTTCTAGTGGAGACCATTTCTTGGTCAAAAATCCGTAGGTGTTAGCCTTCGGTATTATTGAAAATGGTCGTTCATGGCTATTTTCGACAAAAAATGGGCGTTGTGTGGCCATTGATCATCGACCAGACGCTCATACACCTCACTACACATATGTTTCCTTGCCATAGATCACATTCTTGGATTTATGGTGGAGACCATTTCTTGGTCAAAAATCCGTAGGTGTTAGCCTTCGGTATTATTGAAAATGGTCGTTCATGGCTATTTTCGACAAAATGGGGGTTGTGTGGCAATTGATCATCGACCAGAGGCTCATACACCTCACCCCACATATGGTTCCTTGCCATAGATCACATTCTTGGATTTCTGGTGGAGACCATTTCTTGGGCAAAAATCCGAATGTGTTAGCCTTTGGTATTTTTGAAAATGGTCATTCATGGCT
The DNA here is from genome assembly GCA_029449295.1 of Zea luxurians. NCBI lineage: Eukaryota > Viridiplantae > Streptophyta > Magnoliopsida > Poales > Poaceae > Zea > Zea luxurians. The sequence continues at coordinate 21,421 of JAOPSE010001688.1, forward strand.
ATTTTCGACAAAAATGGGGGTTGTGTGGCCATTGATCTTCGACCAGAGGCTCATACACCTCACTACACATATGTTTCCTTGCCATAGATCACATTCTTGGATTTATGGTGGAGACCATTTCTTGGACAAAAATCCGTAGGTGTTAGCCTTCAGTGTCATTGAAAATGGTCGTTCATGGCTATTTTCGACAAAAATTAGGGTTGTGTGGCCATTGATCGTCGACCAGACGCTCATACACCTCACCCCACATATGTTTCCTTGCCATAGATCGCATTCTTGGATTTCTGGTGGAGACCATTTCTTGGTCAAAAATCCGTACGTGTTACCCTTCGGTATGATTGAAAATGGAGGTTGTGTGACCATTGATCATCGACCAGAGGCTCATACACCTCACCCCACATATGTTTCCTTGTCGTAGATCACATTCTTGGATTTCTGGTGGAGACCATTTCTTGGTCAAAAATCCGTAGGTGTTAGCCTTCGATATTATTGAAAATAGTCGTTCATGGCTATTTTCGACAAAAATGGGGGTTGTGTGGCCATTGATCATCGACCAGAGGCTCATACACCTCACCCCACATATGTTTCCTTGCCATAGATCACATTCTTGGATTTCTGGTGGAGACCATTTCTTGGTCAAAAATCCGTAGGTGTTAGCCTTCGGTATTATTGAAAATGGTCGTTCATGGCTATTTTCGACAAAAATGGGGGTTGTGTGGCCATTGATCATCGACCAGACGCTCATACACCTCACTACACATATGTTTCCTTGCCATAGATCACATTCTTGGATTTATGGTGGAGACCATTTCTTGGTCAAAAATCCGTAGGTGTTAGCCTTCGGTATTATTGAAAATGGTCGTTCATGGCTATTTTCGACAAAATGGGGGTTGTGTGGCAATTGATCATCGACCAGAGGCTCATACACCTCACCCCACATATGGTTCCTTGCCATAGATCACATTCTTGGATTTCTGGTGGAGACCATTTCTTGGGCAAAAATCCGAATGTGTTAGCCTTTGGTATTTTTGAAAATGGTCATTCATGGCTATTTTCGACAAAAATGGGGGTTGTGTGGCCATTGATCTTCGACCAGAGGCTCATACACCTCACTACACATATGTTTCCTTGCCATAGATCACATTCTTGTATTTATGGTGGAGACCATTTCTTGGTCAAAAATCCGTAGGTGTTAGCCTTCAGTGTCATTGAAAATGGTCGTTCATGGCTATTTTCGACAAAAATTAGGGTTGTGTGGCCATTGATCGTCGACCAGAGGCTCATACACCTCACCCCACATATGTTTCCTTGCCATAGATCACATTCTTGGATTTCTGGTGGAGACCATTTCTTGGTCAAAAATCCGTAGGTGTTAGCCTTCGGTATTATTGAAAATGGTCATTCATGGCTATTTTCGGCAAAATGGGGGTTGTGTGGCCATTGATCGTCGACCAGAGGCTCATACACCTCACCCCACATATGTTTGCTTGCCATAGATCACATTCTTGGATTTCTGGTGGAAACCATTTCTTGGTCTAAAATCCGTAGGTGTTAGCCTCTAGTATTATTGAAAATGGTCGCTCATGGCTATTTTCAAGGTCGCTCATGGCTATTTTCATAAAAAATGGGGGTTGTGTGGCCATTGATCATCGACCAGAGGCTCGTAAACCTCACCCCGACCATTTCTTGGTCAAAAATCCGTAGGTGTTAGCCTTTGGTATTATTGAAAATGGTCGTTCATGGCTATTTTCGACAAAAATGGGGGTTGTGTGGCCATTGATCGTCGACCAGACGCTCATACACCTCACCCCACATATGTTTCCTTGTCGTAGATCACATTCTTGGATTTCTGGTGGAGACCATTTCTTGGTTAAAAATCCGTAGGTCTTAGCCTCTAGTATTATTGAAAATGGTCGCTCATGGCTATTTTCATAAAAAATGGGGGCTGTGTGGCCATTGATCATCGACCAGAGGCTCATACACCTCACCCCACATATGTTTCCTTGCCATAGATTACATTCTTGGATTTCTGGTGGAAACCATTTCTTGGTTAAAAACTCGTACGTGTTAGCCTTCGGTATTATTGAAAATGGTCATTCATGGCTATTTTCGACAAAAATGGGGGTTGTGTGTCCATTGATCATCGACCAGAGGCTCATACACCTCACCCCACATATGTTTCCTTGCCATAGATCACATTCTTGGATTTCTGGTGGAGACCATTTCTTGGTCAAAAATCCGTACGTGTTAGCCTTTGGTATTTTTGAAAATGGTCATTCATGGCTATTTTCGACAAAAATGGGGGTTGTGTGGCCATTGATCATCGACTAGAGGCTCATACACCTCACCCCACATATGTTTCCTTGCCATAGATCACATTCTTGGATTTCTGGTGGAGACCATTTCTTGGTCAAAAATCCGTAGGTGTTAGCCTTCGGTATTATTGAAAATGGTCGTTCATGGCTATTTTCGACAAAAATGGGGGTTGTGTGGCCATTGATCATCGACCAGACGCTCATACACCTCACCCCACATATGTTTCCTTGCCATAGATCACATTCTTGGATTTCTGGTGGAGACCTTTTCTTGTTCCAAAATCCGTAGGTGTTAGCCTCTAGTATTATTGAAAATGGTCGCTCATGGCTATTTTCAAGGTCGCTCATGGCTATTTTCATAAAAAATGGGGGTTGTGTGGCCATTTATCATCGACTAGAGGCTCATACACCTCACCCCACATATGTTTCCTTGCCATAGATTACATTCTTGGATTTCTGGTGGAAACCATTTCTTGGTTAAAAACTCGTACGTGTTAGCCTTCGGTATTATTGAAAATGGTCATTCATGGCTATTTTCGGCAAAATGGGGGTTGTGTGGCCATTGATCGTCGACCAGAGGCTCATACACCTCACCCCACATATGTTTCCTTGTCGTAGATCACATTCTTGGATTTCTGGTGGAGACCATTTCTTGGTCAAAAATCCGTAGGTGTTAGCCTTCGATATTATTGAAAATGGTCATTCATGGCTATTTTCGGCAAAATGGGGGTTGTGTGGCCATTGATCGTCGACCAGAGGCTCATACACCTCACCCCACATATGTTTCCTTGTCGTAGATCACATTCTTGGATTTCTGGTGGAGACCATTTCTTGGTCAAAAATCCGTAGGTGTTAGCCTTCGATATTATTGAAAATGGTCGTTCATGGCTATTTTCGACAAAAATGGGGGTTGTGTGGCCAATGATCATCGACCAGAGGCTCATACACCTCACCCCACATATGTTTTCTTGCCATAGATCACATTCTTGGATTTCTGGTGGAGACCATTTCTTGGTCAAAAATCCGTAGGTGTTAGCCTTCGGTATTATTGAAAATGGTCCGTTCATGGCTATTTTCGACAAAAATGGGGGTTGTGTGGCCATTGATCATCGACCAGACGCTCATACACCTCACCCCACATATGTTTCCTTGCCATAGATCACATTCTTGGATTTCTGGTGGAGACCATTTCTTGGTCTAAAATCCGTAGGTGTTAGCCTCTAGTATTATTGAAAATGGTCGCTCATGGCTATTTTCAAGGTCGCTCATGGCTATTTTCATAAAAAATGGGGGTTGTGTGGCCATTTATCATCGACTAGAGGCTCATAAACCTCACCCCACATATGTTTCCTTGCCATAGATCACATTCTTGGATTTCTGGTGGAGACCATTTCTTGGTCAAAAATCCGTAGGTGTTAGCCTTCGGTATTATTGTAAATGATCGTTCATGGCTATTTTCGACAAAAATGGGGGTTGTGTGGCCATTGATCATCGACCAGAGGCTCGTCCACCTCACCCCCCATATGTTTCCTTGCAATAGATCACATTCTAGGATTTCTGGTGGAGACCATTTCTTGGTCTAAAATCCGTAGGTGTTAGCCTCTAGTATTATTGAAAATGGTCGCTCATGGCTATTTTCAAGGTCGCTCATGGCTATTTTCATAAAAAATGGGGGTTGTGTGGCCATTTATCATCGACTAGAGGCTCATAGACCTCACCCCACATATGTTTCCTTGCCATAGATTACATTCTTGGATTTCTGGTGGAAACCATTTCTTGGTTAAAAACTCGTACGTGTTAGCCTTCGGTATTATTGAAAATGGTCATTCATGGCTATTTTCGGCAAAATGGGGGTTGTGTGGCCATTGATCGTCGACCAGAGGCTCATACACCTCACCCCACATATGTTTCCTTGTCGTAGATCACATTCTTGGATTTCTGGTGGAGACCATTTCTTGGTCAAAAATCCGTAGGTGTTAGCCTTCGGTATTATTGAAAATGGTCGTTCATGGCTATTTTCGACAAAATGGGGGTTGTGTGGCAATTGATCATCGACCAGAGGCTCATACACCTCACCCCACATATGTTTCCGTTGCCATAGATCACATTCTTGGATTTCTGGTGGAGACCATTTCTTGGTCAAAAATCCGTACGTGTTAGCCTTTGGTATTTTTGAAAATGGTCATTCATGGCTATTTTCGACAAAAATGGGGGTTGTGTGGCCATTGATCATCGACTAGAGGCTCATACACCTCACCCCACATATGTTTCCTTGCCATAGATCACATTCTTGGATTTCTGGTGGAGACCATTTCTTGGTCAAAAATCCGTAGGTGTTAGCCTTCGGTATTATTGTAAATGGTCATTCATGGCTATTTTCGACAAAAATGGGGGTTGTGTGGCCATTGATCATCGACCAGAGGCTCATACACCTCACCCCACATATGTTTCCTTGCCATAGATCACATTCTTGGATTTCTGGTGGAGACCATTTCTTGGTCAAAAATTTGTAGGTCTTAGCCTCTAGTATTATTGAAAATGGTCTCTCATGGCTATTTTCATAAAAATTGGGGGTTGTGTGGCCATTGATCATCGACCAGAGGCTCGTACACCTCACCCCACATATGTTTCCTTGCCATAGATCACATTCTTGGATTTCTGGTGGAGACCATTTCTTGGTCAAAAATCCGTAGGTGTTAGCCTTCGATATTATTGAAAATGGTCGTTCATGGCTATTTTCGACAAAAATGGGGGTTGTGTGGCCATTGATCATCGACCAGAGGCTCATACACCTCACCCCACATATGTTTCCTTGCCATAGATCACATTCTTGGATTTCTGGTGGAGACCATTTCTTGGTCAAAAATCCGTAGGTCTTAGCCTCTAATATTATTGAAAATGGTCGCTAATGGCTATTTTCATAAAAAATGGGGGTTGTGTGGCCATTTATCATCGACTAGAGGCTCATAAATCTCACCCCACATATGTTTCCTTGCCATAGATCACATTCTTGGATTTCTGGTGGAGACCATTTCTTGGTCAAAAATCCGTAGGTGTTAGCCTTCGGTATTATTGAAAATGGTCGTTCATGGCTATTTTCGACAAAAATGGGGGTTGTGTGGCCATTGATCATCGACCAGACGCTCATACACCTCACCCCACATATGTTTCCTTGCCATAGATCACATTCTTGGATTTCTGGTGGAGACCATTTCTTGGTCTAAAATCCGTAGGTGTTAGCCTCTAGTATTATTGAAAATGGTCGCTCATGGCTATTTTCAAGGTCGCTCATGGCTATTTTCATAAAAATGGGGGTTGTGTGGCCATTTATCATCGACTAGAGGCTCATAAACCTCACCCCACATATGTTTCCTTGCCATAGATTACATTCTTGGATTTCTGGTGGAAACCATTTCTTGGTTAAAAACTCGTACGTGTTAGCCTTCGGTATTATTGAAAATGGTCATTCATGGCTATTTTCGGCAAAATGGGGGTTGTGTGGCCATTGATCGTCGACCAGAGGCTCATACACCTCACCCCACATATGTTTCCTTGTCGTAGATCACATTCTTGGATTTCTGGTGGAGACCATTTCTTGGTCAAAAATCCGTAGGTGTTAGCCTTCGATATTATTGAAAATGGTCGTTCATGGCTATTTTCGACAAAAATGGGGGTTGTGTGGCCATTGATCATCGACCATAGGCTCATACACCTCACCCCACATATGTTTCCTTGCCATAGATCACATTCTTGGATTTCTGGTGGAGACCATTTCTTGGTCAAAAATCCGTAGGTGTTAGCCTTCGGTATTATTGTAAATGGTCATTCATGGCTATTTTCGACAAAAATGGGGGTTGTGTGGCCATTGATCATCGACGAGAGGCTCATACACCTCACCCCACATATGTTTCCTTGCCATAGATCACATTCTTGGATTTCTGGTGGAGACCATTTCTTGGTCAAAAATCCGTAGGTCTTAGCCTCTAGTATTATTGAAAATGGTCGCTCATGGCTATTTTCATAAAAAATGGGGGTTGTGTGGCCATTGATCATCGACCAAGCCATGAACGACCATTTTCAAAAATACCAAAGGCTAACACGTACGGATTTTTGACCAAGAAATGGTCTCCACCAGAAATCCAAGAATGTGATCTATGGCAAGGAAACATATGTGGGGTGAGGTTTATGAACCTCTAGTCGATGAAAATGGCCACACAACCCCCATTTTTTATGAAAATAGCCATGAGCGACCTTGAAAATAGCCATGAGCGACCATTTTCAATAATACTAGAGGCTAACACCTACGGATTTTAGACCAAGAAATGGTCCCCACCAGAAATCCAAGAATGTGATCTATGGCAAGGAAACATATGTGGGGTGAGGTGTATGAGCGTCTGGTCGATGATCAATGGCCACACAACCCCCATTTTTGTCGAAAATAGCCATGAACGACCATTTTCAATAATACCGAAGGCTAACACCTACAGATTTTTGACCAAGAAATGGTCTCCACCAGAAATCCAAGAATGTGATCTATGGCAAGGAAACATATGTGGGGTGAGGTGTATGAGCCTCTGGTCGATGATCAATGGCCACACAACCCCCATTTTTGTCGAAAATAGCCATGAACGACCATTTTCAATAATATCGAAGGCTAACACCTACGGATTTTTGACCAAGAAATGGTCTCCACCAGAAATCCAAGAATGTGATCTACGACAAGGAAACATATGTGGGGTGAGGTGTATGAGCCTCTGGTCGACGATCAATGGCCACAGAACCCCCATTTTGCCGAAAATAACCATGAGCGACCATTTTCAATAATATTAGAGGCTAAGACCTACGGATTTTTGACCAAGAAATGGTCTCCACCAGAAATCCAAGAATGTGATCTATGGCGAGGAAACATATGTGGGGTGAGGTGTATGAGCCTCTGGTCGATGATCAATGGCCACACAACCCCCATTTTTGTCGAAAATAGCCATGAACGACCATTTTCAATAATACCGAAGGCTAACACCTACGGATTTTTGACCAAGAAATGGTCTCCACCAGAAATCCAAGAATGTGATCTATGGCAAGGAAACATATGTGGGGTGAGGTGTACGAGCCTCTGGTCGATGATCAATGGCCTCAGAACCCCCATTTTGCCGAAAATAGCCATGAACGACCATTTTCAATAATACCGAAGGCTAACACCTACGGATTTTTGACCAAGAAATGGTCTCCACCAGTGTAACACCCGGATTTTAGGGGTCCAAAACCCGGGGTTAACATAAACACCAGGTATGCTGGGACCAAGTCTCAAACATATGATGTATAGTGGCACAGGATCGAATGTCACAACTTTACATATAACAGGAGTTCTATACAAAATAAATAATTACATTATAAGGAGACAACGGTCCAGCAACCCAAAGTTGACTGGGAGACGACGGCCTAGACCACTCACGAACTCATCACAGCATCCTCCATGAGCATCATCCTGCAGTACCTGTTCTTGACCTGTGGTGTATGTGAGACAGCAAGAGTGAGCTCACATACGTTCATTGCTCAACAAGTTGTGGGGAATAATGTGCATGAACTCGCCAAAGGTGGGAGCTCACGTGAAGTGTAAGGCTTACCAAAGAAGATGGTTAGAGCTGAGCATTGCTTTTAAAGTTGGTCAAAATTTTATTAGCAGTTACTAAGTATAAGTAAATACCAGCCCAATTAAGTAGTAGAACAAAAGTAACAACACCACCTGCAATGCAATGCATATGACAAATTGAATTTAGTTCCATAAATTAATCATGTGAGGGTCCGAGCTGCTCATGACCGTGAGCACGGCTAGTATACCAGTTTTACACTCTGCAGAGGTTGCGCATCTTTACCCACAAGTCGTGATACCCATCTGCCAAGGGGTCATGAATCCCATACACCTCTACCAAGGAAGTGAGGCAGGGTAGCACTACGAGGCCTTTACAAAGTTCCACTAGCTTCCGAAAACCCGCTACAGTTTATAGGAAGATCCAGTACAGGAATCCCTTGCAGGACCGCCATCGCAGCAAAATCCTCCCGAGGGCCTCCCCGCACTGACCTCTCCCCTACTGCCCTTGCCCCTTTCGGGTAAGGTAGTCTTCCACTAGCTTTCCTAATTAATCAGCCAAGGGCATCCCATACTACCCTTGTGGTAGCACTGTTTTCCCGGGTGGTCGCTCCATGTTCCAATTAACATAATGATCTTAACATGAACATTAAATAACAACTGATAACAAAAGTATAATCATGAATGGTGTATCTCCATACCCAAAACCACATATAGCACTAGCAAGTACTACCCAGAAAGTTCAGTGGTAATCAAGGTATAGAGATAGACAAACTAGGGTAACCTATTGGGTCCCATCAAAATTAACCTATGCAGATCATTATGATTAATTAGAACATGAGTAGGTGAAAAGAAGTGATCAAGGGCACAACTTGCCTGGGCCTTGAGATTCCAGGTACCAGGATGATCTTCAGGTGACACGTGACCTCGCACTAGTCGTAGCAATACAAACAAACAGTGTATAGGCAAAATTAACATTACACCAAACATGTATGTCAAAATACATATTAATAATCTACATATTAAAATGAGATCACAGGAAAAAGAATTATTAATTTTGGAGTTGTAGAATTCAAGTTATGATTTTCCTAAGGTTTAATGTGATTAAAATATGATTAAATGATAAATAAATTTCCTGACAGAGTTCATGTCAAAACAGAGACACTAAATGATGAAGAATATTATTACAAAATTTTAGAAACTGGAATGGTTCAATTTGGAGCTAAAATGGATTTTCTATGAATTATCTAAGTTCTAGCAATTATTTTTGTATTAAAAATCTAATTTCTAATTCTTTTAATCATTTTATTACTGCACTGGACTGGGCCTCGATTATAAGAAAGCGCAGGGGGCTCGGTGTAAGTCGTCCCAGACTCAGAGCACAGTCGCATAGGACGGCGGGTTCTATTTCTGTAAAACCCAGGGGTTCTTTAGAAAAATACCCAGGCCGAAGGGGTATCGGGCCGTTCTGGCCGTTGGATCGCACATGGACGGCTCGGATTAGATCTAGTGTAACCCGAACCGGTACGCATCTACAACCGTTCGATCGGCGATCAACGGCCCAGATTTAATGAAGCCGAGATCCACTCCGCGCCACTGGATCACGCATCCACGGTCTCCGTGCGATCGAGCGAAGGGGTATCCCTAATCTAATCACAGCCGTCTAAAGGTGATCGGACGGTCCGAGAATCGCCCCCAACTTTCACCAGCACACGGCGGCGCCGCCCTGCCCGCACGGCGAAGCACGCCGGCGATGACCCAATCGGCCATTCCCGGGCACCAATCTTTAATCAAACTGAGCTACACGATGTATGAACAAGGGCGAACATGGACATGGGCAACTCACCCCGAATTATGTCGCGTAGTAGCTGGGCGACGATGAGGGGCGGATCCGCCGCGACAGAGATGCTCCGGCGACGAATTCGCAGCTCCCCGGCCACCGAATCCGCAGGGTAAGGCCGCGGACACCACCCTCGTGTCAAGGCGAAGCAAGGGGAGGGAGTAGTACCGGCAGGCACGGCGCGAAGCCCTCCGGCCACGGCGGACAGTGTTCCACGGCGGAGGAGGAGACCCACGACGGAATCCGGCAGGCGATGGCTGATGAGGGGAAAAGGGAAGATGCGGTCCCCTTTATACCCTGCTGCGATGGGATCTCGGCCGGGTTGTTGGAACGGCCAGCAGATTCCGTGCGGACTCCCCGGCGGCGAGTTCGCGCGCGCGCGATGCGGAACAGACGAAGGTGCTGACACGCAGGGCCCCCAGGGCAGCGACCCGAAATGTGTTCCTGGGCGCGACTGTCGCTGGCCACACGGGCCCGCCTGTCGGCGCGCGTCGAGCGGAGGCGAGGGAGAGACCGACGGCCGGGGCCCACGTTCCAGTGAGATCCAGGAGTCGCGCGGGTGACGGCCGACCAGTGGGCCCGGGTTGTCAGTGGCTGCGAAGCTCGCGCGAGCGCGCCCACGGGAGAAGTTGGGCCGCGCGGGTGGGAAATGCTTAGGTGGGCCGAATGGTGCGAACCAGGCCCAACAGCAGGTTTATTCTTTTTCTTTTTATTTTGTATTTTCTTTTCTCCATTTTCAAATCCAATTTGAATTCAAGTTTAAATTCAAACTTTGTAAATAACTTGTCCTCAGTTTGAAAGGTATAATTTGATAATATAAGTGTGAAGGATGTTTATTTTGATTTTTATTTTATTTCATGTAGTATTTTTCTTAGTTCTTCCCTTCTCCTTTTATTTCTTATTTTCTATTTTCCTTTCCATTTGAATTTCAAATCAACACAAGTTTAAAGTTCAAACACTTTAATTTGGATACACATATAAAACTTCAACATAATGTGCAAAAACATATTTTATATATTTCTTTATTTATTTTAGTTCTTTTAGACAAGCTTTTAATCATATAGTAGAATAATCCCTACCTTATTACTTCTAGGGAAATCAAATTTACATTGTAGACTATATATATTAAGAAATAGCTTAATCCTAATTCTTTTATATATCCTAACCCAAGGGCAATTTAGATTATCTAAGTATCTTTAATTATGTATTTTTAACATATATATGAGTGGAAACTCCTAATTTATGATTATCTTTAAGGAAAGGTGTTTTGATTTAAAATCTTTGAGAATTTTTCCTTGTCTTCACAAAATTGAACTTTAGGGTGTTACAAATCCTACCCCCCTTAAAAATAATCTCGTCCTCGAGATTTGTAAGAAAAGGGATGTATGCTCATATTGTTCTCGGAACATATGCACAAACAAAGAAATCTCAGCATGAGGTATAATTCTTCAACAAAACATAGGGTCAATAGACCTTATTATTCCAACTAAAATAGTATCTTATCAACTACTAACTAAAGTAACATCTAGACCTTACAAATCATCATAATTTATATCTATGTAGCTTGGTGAAGCTGGTGGTGGTGGGGGTTGTTGTTGTTGTCTCTCCAACCGTGCTTGTCTTATTTCTTGGCGGGCCTGACGTATTTCCTCGCGTTGTTGCCTTATCTGATTCTGCATCTCGGTCACCATGTCTGTTAACTGTTGTATTACCAGTCTTTGGGTAGCAACCACTTGATTGAGGTCAACAGGTGGAGGATTTGGAGGATTCATTTTCTGTTTGTTGTTACGTGATAATCTTTCCTTTCCTGGTATTGACCATGAAAGTTAGAAGCATGTGGTAATAGTTTTGCAAAGGAAATTACTAAGCGGAATGGATAAGCTAGTAGTTGGTTATAATCTATAGATTCTTTGGTAGGGCTTAATTTATGTCCAGATTGGGGTAACCAATCATATAAGGTGAATATCCAAGGGTAAGATAGAATCTGTCAAGATGAGAGATATACATGGGTGAGATAGGCTACAAGGTGTAGGTTAAAAGTTTGTTTGTTATTAGGTGGGAATAGAAAGGTTATACCATTCATCTTGGTTCTATGGGTTGGGTTAGCTCATGGTTGAATTGATCCAATGTGCTAAGATAAGTTAATACATGGCTAGTGGGGTCTAATTTTTTTTTTTTTTTTTTTTTTACTAGTGTCATTAATCTGTTTAAGTGGACCACATTTAAGCTAGATCACATTAGACCACACTAGATCAGGTCACATTAGGTAGGATAAGATCTAGATTAAATTGGATATGACTAGATTAGACTAGTTTAGGCTTAGATAGGTCCAACTGGGTAGAATATGTATTATTAAGATATGTTAGGATGTTTTAAGATTAATTTGATATGTTATGATGAGATAGAATCTCTTGCTAGGTTAAAATTGAGGGGTTATGCAACTATCAGATAGTTGAGGTAGTTGTATATAGCCAAGTTAATCTATCATTCTTAATTTAGTGCGGGGTGAACTAAGTTAAGACTTGTTCTATAGGGGTAGAGTCTAAACTATTCCATCAGTGTTATCTAACATATTTGATAAGTCACTTTAGATTTGATCAGATCTAGGTTAGATTGGTGTGACTAGTTTGACTAGATAAGATCTAATTAATTTGTATTAGATCATGGTTGTTAAACTAGGGTGGATAAGTATGCTTATTAGGATAAGACAGATCCCTGAAGATAAGATAGAATCTTCTGAGGCCAGTTAGATCTATTAGGATAAGGATAAAATCTTTTCAAAATAAGATGAGTATCTTTTAAGATGAGATGGATCTAGTAAGATAAGAGAGAATCTTTTAAGATAAGATGAATTGGTTAGAATGAGATCTTTTAGGATAAGATAAATCTCTTAAGCTAGATATGTTCCAATGGGGATAATCTAGGCTGTCTAGTTATTTTATAAATATATTTTTATACCTATGTGTATATGCAGATGTAATTGTGGACATTACTCCACAACCCATCACACTCAATCAAAAATCCAAATCAGACAAATATCATAAGAACAAACATTCAAGTCCATAGATATCTATAAAAATAGTTTTGTTTTTGTTCCTAAGAATAGGTCTCCTATTCCTAAAAGTCACTTTAGGTACAGGATTTCAAAGTGTGAAATCCACATTTGTCTTTAGAATAAATAGGTAAGAATAATCAGAGTGAAGCGGAAATAGATGAGAAAAGATTAAGATAAGTTTAGAAAAGAATCAGAGTAAGGTAAGTAAAGAATGGTTGTCCAGTTCTATCTAGGTTTCGTCCTACAGTCAACATTCCTCTGATACCACTTCTGTAACACCCGGATTTTAGGGGTCCAAAACCCGGGGTTAACATAAACACCAGGTATGCTGGGACCAAGTCTCAAACATATGATGTATAGTGGCACAGGATCGAATGTCACAACTTTACATATAACAGGAGTTCTATACAAAATAAATAATTACATTATAAGGAGACAACGGTCCAGCAACCCAAAGTTGACTGGGAGACGACGGCCTAGACCACTCACGAACTCATCACAGCATCCTCCATGAGCATCATCCTGCAGTACCTGTTCTTGACCTGTGGTGTATGTGAGACAGCAAGAGTGAGCTCACATACGTTCATTGCTCAACAAGTTGTGGGGAATAATGTGCATGAACTCGCCAAAGGTGGGAGCTCACGTGAAGTGTAAGGCTTACCAAAGAAGATGGTTAGAGCTGAGCATTGCTTTTAAAGTTGGTCAAAATTTTATTAGCAGTTACTAAGTATAAGTAAATACCAGCCCAATTAAGTAGTAGAACAAAAGTAACAACACCACCTGCAATGCAATGCATATGACAAATTGAATTTAGTTCCATAAATTAATCATGTGAGGGTCCGAGCTGCTCATGACCGTGAGCACGGCTAGTATACCAGTTTTACACTCTGCAGAGGTTGCGCATCTTTACCCACAAGTCGTGATACCCATCTGCCAAGGGGTCATGAATCCCATACACCTCTACCAAGGAACTGAGGCAGGGTAGCACTACGAGGCCTTTACAAAGTTCCACTAGCTTCCGAAAACCCGCTACAGTTTATAGGAAGATCCAGTACAGGAATCCCTTGCAGGACCGCCATCGCAGCAAAATCCTCCCGAGGGCCTCCCCGCACTGACCTCTCCCCTACTGCCCTTGCCCCTTTCGGGTAAGGTAGTCTTCCACTAGCTTTCCTAATTAATCAGCCAAGGGCATCCCATACTACCCTTGTGGTAGCACTGTTTTCCCGGGTGGTCGCTCCATGTTCCAATTAACATAATGATCTTAACATGAACATTAAATAACAACTGATAACAAAAGTATAATCATGAATGGTGTATCTCCATACCCAAAACCACATATAGCACTAGCAAGTACTACACAGAAAGTTCAGTGGTAATCAAGGTATAGAGATAGACAAACTAGGGTAACCTATTGGGTCCCATCAAAATTAACCTATGCAGATCATTATGATTAATTAGAACATGAGTAGGTGAAAAGAAGTGATCAAGGGCACAACTTGCCTGGGCCTTGAGATTCCAGGTACCAGGATGATCTTCAGGTGACACGTGACCTCGCACTAGTCGTAGCAATACAAACAAACAGTGTATAGGCAAAATTAACATTACACCAAACATGTATGTCAAAATACATATTAATAATCTACATATTAAAATGAGATCACAGGAAAAAGAATTATTAATTTTGGAGTTGTAGAATTCAAGTTATGATTTTCCTAAGGTTTAATGTGATTAAAATATGATTAAATGATAAATAAATTTCCTGACAGAGTTCATGTCAAAACAGAGACACTAAATGATGAAGAATATTATTACAAAATTTTAGAAACTGGAATGGTTCAATTTGGAGCTAAAATGGATTTTCTATGAATTATCTAAGTTCTAGCAATTATTTTTGTATTAAAAATCTAATTTCTAATTCTTTTAATCATTTTATTACTGCACTGGACTGGGCCTCGATTATAAGAAAGCGCAGGGGGCTCGGTGTAAGTCGTCCCAGACTCAGAGCACAGTCGCATAGGACGGCGGGTTCTATTTCTGTAAAACCCAGGGGTTCTTTAGAAAAATACCCAGGCCGAAGGGGTATCGGGCCGTTCTGGCCGTTGGATCGCACATGGACGGCTCGGATTAGATCTAGTGTAACCCGAACCGGTACGCATCTACAACCGTTCGATCGGCGATCAACGGCCCAGATTTAATGAAGCCGAGATCCACTCCGCGCCACTGGATCACGCATCCACGGTCTCCGTGCGATCGAGCGAAGGGGTATCCCTAATCTAATCACAGCCGTCTAAAGGTGATCGGACGGTCCGAGAATCGCCCCCAACTTTCACCAGCACACGGCGGCGCCGCCCTGCCCGCACGGCGAAGCACGCCGGCGATGACCCAATCGGCCATTCCCGGGCACCAATCTTTAATCAAACTGAGCTACACGATGTATGAACAAGGGCGAACATGGACATGGGCAACTCACCCCGAATTATGTCGCGTAGTAGCTGGGCGACGATGAGGGGCGGATCCGCCGCGACAGAGATGCTCCGGCGACGAATTCGCAGCTCCCCGGCCACCGAATCCGCAGGGTAAGGCCGCGGACACCACCCTCGTGTCAAGGCGAAGCAAGGGGAGGGAGTAGT
Organism: Zea luxurians; assembly: GCA_029449295.1. Classification (NCBI taxonomy): domain Eukaryota; kingdom Viridiplantae; phylum Streptophyta; class Magnoliopsida; order Poales; family Poaceae; genus Zea; species Zea luxurians. Next base: position 36,848 of record JAOPSE010001688.1, read on the forward strand.
ACCGGCAGGCACGGCGCGAAGCCCTCCGGCCACGGCGGACAGTGTTCCACGGCGGAGGAGGAGACCCACGACGGAATCCGGCAGGCGATGGCTGATGAGGGGAAAAGGGAAGATGCGGTCCCCTTTATACCCTGCTGCGATGGGATCTCGGCCGGGTTGTTGGAACGGCCAGCAGATTCCGTGCGGACTCCCCGGCGGCGAGTTCGCGCGCGCGCGATGCGGAACAGACGAAGGTGCTGACACGCAGGGCCCCCAGGGCAGCGACCCGAAATGTGTTCCTGGGCGCGACTGTCGCTGGCCACACGGGCCCGCCTGTCGGCGCGCGTCGAGCGGAGGCGAGGGAGAGACCGACGGCCGGGGCCCACGTTCCAGTGAGATCCAGGAGTCGCGCGGGTGACGGCCGACCAGTGGGCCCGGGTTGTCAGTGGCTGCGAAGCTCGCGCGAGCGCGCCCACGGGAGAAGTTGGGCCGCGCGGGTGGGAAATGCTTAGGTGGGCCGAATGGTGCGAACCAGGCCCAACAGCAGGTTTATTCTTTTTCTTTTTATTTTGTATTTTCTTTTCTCCATTTTCAAATCCAATTTGAATTCAAGTTTAAATTCAAACTTTGTAAATAACTTGTCCTCAGTTTGAAAGGTATAATTTGATAATATAAGTGTGAAGGATGTTTATTTTGATTTTTATTTTATTTCATGTAGTATTTTTCTTAGTTCTTCCCTTCTCCTTTTATTTCTTATTTTCTATTTTCCTTTCCATTTGAATTTCAAATCAACACAAGTTTAAAGTTCAAACACTTTAATTTGGATACACATATAAAACTTCAACATAATGTGCAAAAACATATTTTATATATTTCTTTATTTATTTTAGTTCTTTTAGACAAGCTTTTAATCATATAGTAGAATAATCCCTACCTTATTACTTCTAGGGAAATCAAATTTACATTGTAGACTATATATATTAAGAAATAGCTTAATCCTAATTCTTTTATATATCCTAACCCAAGGGCAATTTAGATTATCTAAGTATCTTTAATTATGTATTTTTAACATATATATGAGTGGAAACTCCTAATTTATGATTATCTTTAAGGAAAGGTGTTTTGATTTAAAATCTTTGAGAATTTTTCCTTGTCTTCACAAAATTGAACTTTAGGGTGTTACAACCAGAAATCCAAGAATGTGATCTATGGCAAGGAAACATATGTGGGGTGAGGTGTACGAGCCTCTGGTCGATGATCAATGGCCACAGAACCCCCATTTTGCCGAAAATAGCCATGAACGACCATTTTCAATAATACCGAAGGCTAACACGTACGAGTTTTTGACCAAGAAATGGTCTCCACCAGAAATCCAAGAATGTGATCTATGGCAAGGAAACATATGGGGGGTGAGGTGTATGAGCCTCTGGTCGATGATCAATGGCCACACAACCCCCATTTTTGTCGAAAATAGCCATGAACGACCATTTTCAATAATATCGAAGGCTAACACCTACGGTTTTTTGACCAAGAAATGGTCTCCACCAGAAATCCAAGAATGTGATCTACAACAAGGAAACATATGTGGGGTGAGGTGTATGAGCCTCTGGTCGACGATCAATGGCCACACAACCCCCATTTTGCCGAAAATAGCCATGAATGACCATTTTCAATAATACTGAAGGCTAACACGTACGCGTTTTTAACCAAGAAATGGTTTCCACCAGAAATCCAAGAATGTAATCTATGGCAAGGAAACATATGTGGGGTGAGGTTTATGAGCCTCTAGTCGATGATAAATGGCCACACAACCCCCATTTTTATGAAAATAGCCATGAGCGACCTTGAAAATAGCCATGAGTGACCATTTTCAATAATACTAGAGGCTAACACCTACGGATTTTAGACCAAGAAATGGTCTCCTCCAGAAATCCAAGAATGTGATCTATGGCAAGGAAACAAATGTGGGGTGAGGTGTATGAGCGTCTGGTCGATGATCAATGGCCACACAACCCCCATTTTTGTCGAAAATAGCCATGAACGACCATTTTCAATAATACCGAAGGCTAACACCTACGGATTTTTGACCAAGAAATGGTCTCCACCAGAAATCCAAGAATGTGATCTATGGCAAGGAAACATATGTGGGGTGAGGTGTATGAGCCTCTAGTCGATGATCAATGGCCACACAACCCCCATTTTTGTCGAAAATAGCCATGAATGACCATTTTCAAAAATACCAAAGGCTAACACGTATGGATTTTTGACCAAGAAATGGTCTCCACCAGGAATCCAAGAATGTGATCTATGGCAAGGAAACATATGTGGGGTGAGGTGTATGATCCTCTGGTCGGTGATCAATGGCCACACAACCCCCATTTTGCCGAAAATAGCCATGAACGACTATTTTCAATAATACCGAAGGCTAACACGTACGAGTTTTTAACCAAGAAATGGTCTCCACCAGAAATCCAAGAATGTGATCTATGGCAAGGAAACATATGTGGGGTGAGGTTTATGAGCCTCTAGGTGATGATAAATGGCCACACAACCCCCATTTTTTATGAAAATAGCCATGAGCGACCATTTTCAATAATACTAGAGGCTAAGACCTACGGATTTTAGACCAAGAAATGGTCTCCACCAGAAATCCAAGAATGTGATCTATGGCAAGGAAACATATGTGGGGTGAGGTGTATGAGCATCTGGTCGATGATCAATGGCCACACACCCCCATTTTTGTCGAAAATAGCCATGAACGACCATTTTCAATAATACCGAAGGCTAACACCTACGGATTTTTGACCAAGAAATGGTCTCCACCAGAAATCCAAGAATGTGATCTATGGCAAGGAAACATATGTGGGGTGAGGTGTATGAGCATCTGGTCGATGATCAATGGCCACACACCCCCATTTTTGTCGAAAATAGCCATGAACGACCATTTTCAATAATACCGAAGGCTAACACCTACGGATTTTTGACCAAGAAATGGTCTCCACCAGAAATCCAAGAATGTGATCTATGGCAAGGAAACATATGTGGGGTGAGGTGTATGAGCGTCTGGTCGATGATCAATGGCCACACAACCCCCATTTTTGTCGAAAATAGCCATGAACGACCATTTTCAATAATACCGAAGGCTAACACCTACGGATTTTTGACCAAGAAATGTCTGCACCAGAAATCCAAGAATGTGATCTATGGCAAGGAAACATATGTGGGGTGAGGTGTATGAGCCTCTAGTCGATGATCAATGGCCACACAACCCCCATTTTTGTCGAAAATAACCATGAATGACCATTTTCAAAAATACCAAAGGCTAACACGTACGGATTTTTAACCAAGAAATGGTCTCCACCAGAAATCCAAGAATGTGATCTATGGCAAGGAAATATATGTGGGGTGAGGTGTACGAGCCTCTGGTTGATGATCAATGGCCACACAACCCCTATTTTGCCGAAAATAGCCATGAATGACCATTTTCAATAATACCGAAGGCTAACACGTACGAGTTTTTAACCAAGAAATGGTTTCCACCAGAAATCCAAGAATGTAATCTATGGCAAGGAAACATATGTGGGGTGAGGTTTATGAGCCTCTAGTCGATGAGAAATGGCCACACAACCCCCATTTTTTATGAAAATAGCCATGAGCGACCTTGAAAATAGCCATGAGCGACCATTTTCAATAATACTAGAGGCTAACACCTACGGATTTTAGAACAAGAAATGGTCTTCACCAGAAATCCAAGAATGTGATCTATGGCAAGGAAACATATGTGGGGTGAGGTGTATGAGCGTCTGGTCGATGATCAATGGCCACACAACCCCCATTTTTGTCGAAAATAGCCATGAACGACCATTTTCAATAATACCGAAGGCTAACACCTACGGATTTTTGACCAAGAAATGGTCTCCACCAAAAATCCAAGAATGTGATCTATGGCAAGGAAACATATGTGGGGTGAGGTGTATGAGCCTCTGGTCGACGATCAATGGCCACACAACCCTAATTTTTGTCGAAAATAGCCATGAACGACCATTTTCAATGACACTGAAGGCTAACACCTACGGATTTTTGACCAAGAAATGGTCTCCACCATAAATCCAAGAATGTGATCTATGGCAAGGAAACATATGTGGGGTGAGGTGTATGAGCATCTGGTCGATGATCAATGGCCACACACCCCCATTTTTGTCGAAAATAGCCATGAACGACCATTTTCAATAATACCGAAGGCTAACACCTACGGATTTTTGACCAAGAAATGGTCTCCACCAGAAATCCAAGAATGTGATCTATGGCAAGGAAACATATGTGGGGTGAGGTGTATGAGCCTCTAGTCGATGATCAATGGCCACACAACCCCCATTTTTGTCGAAAATAGCCATGAACGACCATTTTCAATAATACCGAAGGCTAACACCTACGGATTTTTGACCAAGAAATGGTCTCCACCAGAAATCCAAGAATGTGATCTATGGCAAGGAAACATATGTGGGGTGAGGTGTATGAGCCTCTGGTCGATGATCAATGGCCACACAACCCCCATTTTGCCGAAAATAGCCATGAATGACCATTTTCAATAATACCGAAGGCTAACACGTACGAGTTTTTAACCAAGAAATGGTTTCCACCAGAAATCCAAGAATGTAATCTATGGCAAGGAAACATATGTGGGGTGAGGTTTATGAGCCTCTAGTCGATGATAAATGGCCACACAACCCCCATTTTTTATGAAAATAGCCATGAGCGACCTTGAAAATAGCCATGAGCGACCATTTTCAATAATACTAGAGGCTAACACCTACGGATTTTAGACCAAGAAATGGTCTCCACCAGAAATCCAAGAATGTGATCTATGGCAAGGAAACATATGTGGGGTGAGGTGTATGAGCGTCTGGTCGATGATCAATGGCCACACAACCCCCATTTTTGTCGAAAATAGCCATGAACGACCATTTTCAATAATACCGAAGGCTAACACCTACGGATTTTTGACCAATAAATGTCTGCACCAGAAATCCAAGAATGTGATCTATGGCAAGGAAACATATGTGGGGTGAGGTGTATGAGCCTCTAATCGATGATCAATGGCCACACAACCCCCATTTTTGTCGAAAATAACCATGAATGACCATTTTCAAAAATACCAAAGGCTAACACGTACGGATTTTTAACCAAGAAATGGTCTCCACCAGAAATCCAAGAATGTGATCTATGGCAAGGAAATATATGTGGGGTGAGGTGTACGAGCCTCTGGTTGATGATCAATGGCCACACAACCCCCACTTTGACGAAAATAGCCATGAATGACCATTTTCAATAATACCGAAGGCTAACACGTACGAGTTTTTAACCAAGAAATGGTTTCCACCAGAAATCCAAGAATGTAATCTATGGCAAGGAAACATATGTGGGGTGAGGTTTATGAGCCTCTAGTCGATGAGAAATGGCCACACAACCCCCATTTTTTATGAAAATAGCCATGAGCGACCTTGAAAATAGCCATGAGCGACCATTTTCAATAATACTAGAGGCTAACACCTACGGATTTTAGAACAAGAAATGGTCTTCACCAGAAATCCAAGAATGTGATCTATGGCAAGGAAACATATGTGGGGTGAGGTGTATGAGCGTCTGGTCGATGATCAATGGCCACACAACCCCCATTTTTGTCGAAAATAGCCATGAACGACCATTTTCAATAATACCGAAGGCTAACACCTACGGATTTTTGACCAAGAAATGGTCTCCACCAGAAATCCAAGAATGTGATCTATGGCAAGGAAACATATGTGGGGTGAGGTGTATGAGCCTCTGGTCGACGATCAATGGCCACACAACCCTAATTTTTGTCGAAAATAGCCATGAACGACCATTTTCAATGACACTGAAGGCTAACACCTACGGATTTTTGACCAAGAAATGGTCTCCACCATAAATCCAAGAATGTGATCTATGGCAAGGAAACATATGTGTAGTGAGGTGTATGAGCCTCTGGTCGAAGATCAATGGCCACACAACCCCCATTTTTGTCGAAAATAGCCATGAATGACCATTTTCAAAAATACCAAAGGCTAACACGTACGGATTTTTGACCAAGAAATGGTCTCCACCAGAAATCCAAGAATGTGATCTATGGCAAGGAAACATATGTGGGGTGAGGTGTACGAGCCTCTGGTCGATAATGAATGGTCACACAACCCCCATTTTGCCGAAAATAGCCATGAACGACCATTTTCAATAATACCGAAGGCTAACACGTACGAGTTTTTAACCAAGAAATGGTCTCCACCAGAAATCCAAGAATGTGATCTATGGCAAGGAAACATATGTGGGGCGAGGTTTATGAGCCTCTAGTCGATGATAAATGGCCACACAACCCCCATTTTTTATGAAAATAGCCATGAGCGACCTTGAAAATAGCCATGAGCGACCATTTTCAATAATACTAGAGGCTAACACCTATGGATTTTAGACCAAGAAATGGTCTCCACCAGAAATCCAAGAATGTGATCTATGGCAAGGAAACATATGTGGGGTGAGGTGTATGAGCGTCTGGTCGATGATCAATGGCCACACAACCCCCATTTTTGTCGAAAATAGCCATGAACGACAATTTTCAATAATACCGAAGGCTAACACCTACGGATTTTTGACCAAGAAATGGTCTCCACCAGAAATCCAAGAATGTGATCTATGGCAAGGAAACATATGTGGGGTGAGGTGTATGAGCCTCTGGTCGATGATCAATGGCCACACAACCCCCATTTTTGTCGAAAATAGCCATGAACGACCATTTTCAATAATACCGAAGGCTAACACCTACGGATTTTTGACCAAGAAATGGTCTCCACCAGAAATCCAAGAATGTGATCTATGGCAAGGAAACATATGTGGGGTGAGGTGTATGAGCGTCTGGTCGATGATCAATGGCCACACAACCCCCATTTTTGTCGAAAATAGCCATGAATGACCATTTACAATAATACCGAAGGCTAACACCTACGGATTTTTGACCAAGAAATGGTCTCCACCAGAAATCCAAAAATGTGATCTATGGAAAGGAAACATATGTGGGGTGAGGTGTACGAGCCTCTGGTCGTTGATCAATGGCCACAGAACCCCCATTTTGCCGAAAATAGCCATGAACGACCATTTTCAATAATACCGAAGGCTAACACGTACGAGTTTTTGACCAAGAAATGGTCTCCACCAAAAATCCAAGAATGTGATCTATGGCAAGGAAACATATGTGGGGTGAGGTGTATGAGCGTCTGGTCGATGATCAATGGCCACACAACCCCCATTTTTGTCGAAAATAGCCATGAATGACCATTTACAATAATACCGAAGGCTAACACCTACGGATTTTTGACCAAGAAATGGTCTCCACCAGAAATCCAAGAATGTGATCTATGGCAAGGAAACATATGTGGGGTGAGGTGTACGAGCCTCTGGTTGATGATAAATGGCCACACAACCCCCATTTTGCCGAAAATAGCCATGAATGACCATTTTCAATAATACCGAAGGCTAACACGTTCGAGTTTTTAACCAAGAAATGGTTTCCACCAGAAATCCAAGAATGTAATCTATGGCAAGGAAACATATGTGGGGTGAGGTTTATGAGCCTCTAGTCGATGATAAATGGCCACACAACCCCCATTTTTTATGAAAATAGCCATGAGCGACCTTGAAAATAGCCATGAGCGACCATTTTCAATAATACTAGAGGATAACACCTACGGATTTTAGACCAAGAAATGGTCTCCACCAGAAATCCAAGAATGTGATCTATGGCAAGGAAACATATGTGGGGTGAGGTGTATGAGCGTCTGGTCGATGATCAATGGCCACACAACCCCCATTTTTTATGAAAATAGCCATGAGCGACCATTTTCAATAATACCGAAGGCTAACACCTACGGATTTTTGACCAAGAAATGGTCTCCACCATAAATCCAAGAATGTGATCTATGGCAAGGAAACATATGTGGGGTGAGGTGTATGAGCCTCTGGTCGATGATCAATGGCCACACAACCCCCATTTTTGTCGAAAATAGCCATGAATGACCATTTACAATAATACCGAAGGCTAACACCTACGGATTTTTGACCAAGAAATGGTCTCCACCAGAAATCCAAAAATGTGATCTATGGAAAGGAAACATATGTGGGGTGAGGTGTACGAGCCTCTGGTCGTTGATCAATGGCCACAGAACCCCCATTTTGCCGAAAATAGCCATGAACGACCATTTTCAATAATACCGAAGGCTAACACGTACGAGTTTTTGACCAAGAAATGGTCTCCACCAAAAATCCAAGAATGTGATCTATGGCAAGGAAACATATGTGGGGTGAGGTGTATGAGCGTCTGGTCGATGATCAATGGCCACACAACCCCCATTTTTGTCGAAAATAGCCTTGAATGACCATTTACAATAATACTGAAGGCTAACACCTACGGATTTTTGACCAAGAAATGGTCTCCACCAGAAATCCAAGAATGTGATCTATGGCAAGGAAACATATGTGGGGTGAGGTGTACGAGCCTCTGGTTGATGATAAATGGCCACACAACCCCCATTTTGCCGAAAATAGCCATGAATGACCATTTTCAATAATACCGAAGGCTAACACGTTCGAGTTTTTAACCAAGAAATGGTTTCCACCAGAAATCCAAGAATGTAATCTATGGCAAGGAAACATATGTGGGGTGAGGTTTATGAGCCTCTAGTCGATGATAAATGGCCACACAACCCCCATTTTTTATGAAAATAGCCATGAGCGACCTTGAAAATAGCCATGAGCGACCATTTTCAATAATACTAGAGGATAACACCTACGGATTTTAGACCAAGAAATGGTCTCCACCAGAAATCCAAGAATGTGATCTATGGCAAGGAAACATATGTGGGGTGAGGTGTATGAGCGTCTGGTCGATGATCAATGGCCACACAACCCCCATTTTTTATGAAAATAGCCATGAGCGACCATTTTCAATAATACCGAAGGCTAACACCTACGGATTTTTGACCAAGAAATGGTCTCCACCATAAATCCAAGAATGTGATCTATGGCAAGGAAACATATGTGGGGTGAGGTGTATGAGCCTCTGGTCGATGATCAATGGCCACACAACCCCCATTTTTGTCGAAAATAGCCATGAACGACCATTTTCAATAATATCGAAGGCTAACACCTACGGATTTTTGACCAAGAAATGGTCTCCACCAGAAATCCAAGAATGTGATCTACGACAAGGAAACATATGTGGGGTGAGGTGTATGAGCCTCTGGTCGACGATCAATGGCCACACAACCCCCATTTTGCCGAAAATAGCCATGAATGACCATTTTCAATAATACCGAAGGCTAACACGTACGAGTTTTTAACCAAGAAATGGTTTCCACCAGAAATCCAAGAATGTAATCTATGGCAAGGAAACATATGTGGGGTGAGGTTTATGAGCCTCTAGTCGATGATAAATGGCCACACAACCCCCATTTTTTATGAAAATAGCCATGAGCGACCTTGAAAATAGCCATGAGCGACCATTTTCAATAATACTAGAGGCTAACACCTACGGATTTTAGACCAAGAAATGGTCTCCACCAGAAATCCAAGAATGTGATCTATGGCAAGGAAACATATGTGGGGTGAGGTGTATGAGCGTCTGGTCGATGATCAATGGCCACACAACCCCCATTTTTGTCGAAAATAGCCATGAACGACCATTTTCAATAATACCGAAGGCTAACACCTACGGATTTTTGACCAAGAAATGGTCTCCACCAGAAATCCAAGAATGTGATCTATGGCAAGGAAACATATGTGGGGTGAGGTGTATGAGCCTCTGGTCGACGATCAATGGCCACACAACCCTAATTTTTGTCGAAAATAGCCATGAACGACCATTTTCAATGACACTGAAGGCTAACACCTACGGATTTTTGACCAAGAAATGGTCTCCACCATAAATCCAAGAATGTGATCTATGGCAAGGAAACATATGTGTAGTGAGGTGTATGAGCCTCTGGTCGAAGATCAATGGCCACACAACCCCCATTTTTGTCGAAAATAGCCATGAATGACCATTTTCAAAAATACCAAAGGCTAACACGTACGGATTTTTGACCAAGAAATGGTCTCCACCAGAAATCCAAGAATGTGATCTATGGCAAGGAAACATATGTGGGGTGAGGTGTACGATCCTCTGGTCGATGATCAATGGCCACACAACCCCCATTTTGCCGAAAATAGCCATGAACGACCATTTTCAATAATACCGAAGGCTAACACGTACGAGTTTTTAACCAAGAAATGGTCTCCACCAGAAATCCAAGAATGTGATCTATGGCAAGGAAACATATGTGGGGTGAGGTTTATGAGCCTCTAGTCGATGATAAATGGCCACACAACCCCCATTTTTTATGAAAATAGCCATGAGCGACCTTGAAAATAGCCATGAGCGACCATTTTCAATAATACTAGAGGCTAACACCTATGGATTTTAGACCAAGAAATGGTCTCCACCAGAAATCCAAGAATGTGATCTATGGCAAGGAAACATATGTGGGGTGAGGTGTATGAGCGTCTGGTCGATGATCAATGGCCACACAACCCCCATTTTTGTCGAAAATAGCCATGAACGACCATTTTCAATAATACCGAAGGCTAACACCTACGGATTTTTGACCAAGAAATGGTCTCCACCAGAAATCCAAGAATGTGATCTATGGCAAGGAAACATATGTGGGGTGAGGTGTATGAGCCTCTGGTCGACGATCAATGGCCACACAACCCTAATTTTTTGTCGAAAATAGCCATGAACGACCATTTTCAATGACACTGAAGGCTAACACCTACGGATTTTTGACCAAGAAATGGTCTCCACCATAAATCCAAGAATGTGATCTATGGCAAGGAAACATATGTGTAGTGAGGTGTATGAGCCTCTGGTCGAAGATCAATGGCCACACAACCCCCATTTTTGTCGAAAATAGCCATGAATGACCATTTTCAAAAATACCAAAGGCTAACACATTTGGATTTTTGCCCAAGAAATGGTCTCCACCAGAAATCCAAGAATGTAATCTATGGCAAGGAAACATATGTGGGGTGAGGTGTACGAGCCTCTGGTCGATGATCAATGGCCACAGAACCCCCATTTTGCCGAAAATAGCCATGAATGACCATTTTCAATAATACCGAAGGCTAACACGTACGAGTTTTTGACCAAGAAATGGTCTCCACCAAAAATCCAAGAATGTGATCTATGGCAAGGAAACATATGAGGGGTGAGATTTATGAGCCTCTAGTCGATGATAAATGGCCACACAACCCCCATTTTTTATGAAAATAGCCATGAGCGACCATTTTCAATAATATTAGAGGCTAAGACCTACGGATTTTTGACCAAGAAATGGTCTCCACCAGAAATCTAAGAATGTGATCTATGGCAAGGAAACATATGTGGGGTGAGGTGTATGAGCCTCTGGTCGATGATCAATGGCCACACAACCCACATTGTTGTCGAAAATAGCCATGAATGACCATTTACAATAATACCGAAGGCTAACACCTACGGATTTTTGACCAAGAAATGGTCTCCACCAGAAATCCAAGAATGTGATCTATGGCAAGGAAACATATGTGGGGTGAGGTGTATGAGCGTCTGGTCGATGATCAATGGCCACACAACCCCCATTTTTTATGAAAATAGCCATGAGCGACCATTTTCAATAATACCGAAGGCTAACACCTACGGATTTTTGACCAAGAAATGGTCTCCACCATAAATCCAAGAATGTGATCTATGGCAAGGAAACATATGTGGGGTGAGGTGTATGAGCCTCTGGTCGACGATCAATGGCCACACAACCCCCATTTTTGTCGAAAATAGCCATGAATGACCATTTACAATAATATCGAAGGCTAACACCTACGGATTTTTGACCAAGAAATGGTCTCCACCAGAAATCCAAGAATGTGATCTATGGCAAGGAAACATATGTGGGGTGAGGTGTATGAGCCTCTGGTCGATGATCAATGGCCACACAACCCCCATTTTTGTCGAAAATAGCCATGAACGACCATTTTCAATAATATCGAAGGCTAACACCTACGGATTTTTGACCAAGAAATGGTCTCCACCAGAAATCCAAGAATGTGATCTACGACAAGGAAACATATGTGGGGTGAGGTGTATGAGCCTCTGGTCGACGATCAATGGCCACACAACCCCCATTTTGCCGAAAATAGCCATGAATGACCATTTTCAATAATACCGAAGGCTAACACGTACGAGTTTTTAACCAAGAAATGGTTTCCACCAGAAATCCAAGAATGTAATCTATGGCAAGGAAACATATGTGGGGTGAGGTTTATGAGCCTCTAGTCGATGATAAATGGCCACACAACCCCCATTTTTATGAAAATAGCCATGAGCGACCTTGAAAATAGCCATGAGCGACCATTTTCAATAATACTAGAGGCTAACACCTACGGATTTTAGACCAAGAAATGGTCTCCACCAGAAATCCAAGAATGTGATCTATGGCAAGGAAACATATGTGGGGTGAGGTGTATGAGCGTCTGGTCGATGATCAATGGCCACACAACCCCCATTTTTGTCGAAAATAGCCATGAACGACCATTTTCAATAATACCGAAGGCTAACACCTATGGATTTTTGACCAAGAAATGGTCTCCACCAGAAATCCATGAATGTGATCTATGGCAAGGAAACATATGTGGGGTGAGGTGTATGAGCCTCTGGTCGATGATCAATGGCCACACAACCCCCATTTTTGTCGAAAATAGCCATGAACGACCATTTTCAATAATATCGAAGGCTAACACCTACGGATTTTTGACCAAGAAATGGTCTCCACCAGAAATCCAAGAATGTGATCTACGACAAGGAAACATATGTGGGGCGAGGTGTATGAGCCTCTGGTCGACGATCAATGGCCACACAACCCCCATTTTGCCGAAAATAGCCATGAATGACCATTTTCAATAATACCGAAGGCTAACACGTACGAGTTTTTAACCAAGAAATGGTTTCCACCAGAAATCCAAGAATGTAATCTATGGCAAGGAAACATATGTGGGGTGAGGTTTATGAGCCTCTAGTCGATGATAAATGGCCAGACAACCCCCATTTTTTATGAAAATAGCCATGAGCGACCTTGAAAATAGCCATGAGCGACCATTTTCAATAATACTAGAGGCTAACACCTACGGATTTTAGACCAAGAAATGGTCTCCACCAGAAATCCAAGAATGTGATCTATGGCAAGGAAACATATGTGGGGTGAGGTGTATGAGCGTCTGGTCGATGATCAATGGCCACACAACCCCCATTTTTGTCGAAAATAGCCATGAACGACCATTTTCAATAATACCGAAGGCTAACACCTACGGATTTTTGACCAAGAAATGGTCTCCACCAGAAATCCAAGAATGTGATCTATGGCAAGGAAACATATGTGGGGTGAGGTGTACGAGCCTCTGGTCGATGATCAATGGCCACAGAACCCCCATTTTGCCGAAAATAGCCATGAATGACCATTTTCAATAATACCGAAGGCTAACACGTACGAGTTTTTGACCAAGAAATGGTCTCCACCAAAAATCCAAGAATGTGATCTATGGCAAGGAAACATATGAGGGGTGAGATTTATGAGCCTCTAGTCGATGATAAATGGCCACACAACCCCCATTTTTTATGAAAATAGCCATGAGCGACCATTTTCAATAATATTAGAGGCTAAGACCTACGGATTTTTGACCAAGAAATGGTCTCCACCAGAAATCTAAGAATGTGATCTATGGCAAGGAAACATATGTGGGGTGAAGTGTATGAGCCTCTGGTCGATGATCAATGGCCACACAACCCACATTGTTGTCGAAAATAGCCATGAATGACCATTTACAATAATACCGAAGGCTAACACCTACGGATTTTTGACCAAGAAATGGTCTCCACCAGAAATCCAAGAATGTGATCTATGGCAAGGAAACATATGTGGGGTGAGGTGTATGAGCCTCTGGTCGATGATCAATGGCCACACAACCCCCATTTTTGTCGAAAATGGCCATGAACGACCATTTTCAATAATATCGAAGGCTAACACCTACGGATTTTTGACCAAGAAATGGTCTCCACCAGAAATCCAAGAATGTGATCTACGACAAGGAAACATATGTGGGGTGAGGTGTATGAGCCTCTGGTCGACGATCAATGGCCACACAACCCCCATTTTGCCGAAAATAGCCATGAATGACCATTTTCAATAATACCGAAGGCTAACACGTACGAGTTTTTAACCAAGAAATGGTTTCCACCAGAAATCCAAGAATGTAATCTATGGCAAGGAAACATATGTGGGGTGTGGTGTACGAGCCTCTGGTCGATGATCAATGGCCACACAACCCCCATTTTGCCGAAAATAACCATGAACAACCATTTTCAATAATACCGAAGGCTAACACGTACGAGTTTTTGACCAAGAAATGGTCTCCACCAAAAATCCAAGAATGTGATCTATGGCAAGGAAACATATGTGGGGTGAGATTTATGAGCCTCTAGTCGATGATAAATGGCCACACAACCCCCATTTTTTTATGAAAATAGCCATGAGCGACCATTTTCAATAATATTAGAGGCTAAGACCTACGGATTTTTGACCAAGAAATGGTCTCCACCAGAAATCCAAGAATGTGATCTATGGCAAGGAAACATATGTGGGGTGAGGTGTATGAGCCTATGGTCGATGATCAATGGCCACACAACCCCCATTTTGTCGAAAATAGCCATGAATGACCATTTACAATAATACCGAAGGCTAACACCTACGGATTTTTGACCAAGAAATGGTCTCCACCAGAAATCCAAGAATGTGATCTATGGCAAGGAAACATATGTGGGGTGAGGTGTATGAGCCTCTGGTCGATGATCAATGGCCACACAACCCCCATTTTTGTCGAAAATAGCCATGAACGACCATTTTCAATAATATCGAAGGCTAACACCTACGGATTTTTGACCAAGAAATGGTCTCCACCAGAAATCCAAGAATGGGATCTATGACAAGGAAACATTTGTGGGGTGAGGTGTATGAGCCTCTGGTCGACGATCAATGGCCACACAACCCCCATTTTGCCGAAAATAGCCATGAATGACCATTTTCAATAATACCGAAGGCTAACACGTACGAGTTTTTAACCAAGAAATGGCTTCCACCAGAAATCCAAGAATGTAATCTATGGCAAGGAAACATATGTGGGGTGAGGTTTATGAGCCTCTAGTCGATGATAAATGGCCACACAACCCCCATTTTTTATGAAAATAGCCATGAGCGACCTTGAAAATAGCCATGAGCGACCATTTTCAATAATACTAGAGGCTAACACCTACGGATTTTAGACCAAGAAATGGTCTCCACCAGAAATCCAAGAATGTGATCCACGACAAGGAAACATATGTGGGGTGAGGTGTATGAGCCTCTGGTCGACGATCAATGGCCACACAACCCCCATTTTGCCGAAAATAGCCATGAATGACCATTTTCAATAATACCGAAGGCTAACACGTACGAGTTTTTAACCAAGAAATGGCTTCCACCAGAAATCCAAGAATGTAATCTATGGCAAGGAAACATATGTGGGGTGAGGTTTATGAGCCTCTAGTCGATGATAAATGGCCACACAACCCCCATTTTTTATGAAAATAGCCATGAGCGACCTTGAAAATAGCCATGAGCGACCATTTTCAATAATACTAGAGGCTAACACCTACGGATTTTAGACCAAGAAATGGTCTCCACCAGAAATCCAAGAATGTGATCTATGGCAAGGAAACATATGTGGGGTGAGGTGTATGAGCGTCTGGTCGATGATCAATGGACACACAACCCCCATTTTTGTCGAAAATAGCCATGAACGACCATTTTCAATAATACCGAAGGCTAACACCTACGGATTTTTGACCAAGAAATGGTCTCCACCAATAATCCAAGAATGTGATTTATGGCAAAGAAACATATGTGGGGTGAGGTGTATGAGCCACTGGTCGACGATCAATGGCCACACAACCCTAATTTTTGTCGAAAATAGCCATGAACGACCATTTTCAATGACACTGAAGGCTAACACCTACGGATTTTTGACCAAGAAATGGTCTCCACCAGAAATCCAAGAATGTGATCTATGGCAAGGAAACATATGTGGGGTGAGGTGTATGAGCCTATGGTCGATGATCAATGGCCACACAACCCCCATTTTGTCGAAAATAGCCATGAATGACCATTTACAATAATACTAGAGGCTAACACCTACGGATTTTAGACCAAGAAATGGTCTCCACCAGAAATCCAAGAATGTGATCTATGGCAAGGAAACATATGTGGGGTGAGGTGTATGAGCGTCTGGTCGATGATCAATGGCCACACAACCCCCATTTTTGTCGAAAATAGCCATGAACGACCATTTTCAATAATACCGAAGGCTAACACCTACGGATTTTTTTACCAAGAAATGGTCTCCACCAGAAATCCAAGAATGTGATCTATGGCAAGAAAACATATGTGGGGTGAGGTGTATGAGCCTCTAGTCGATGATCAATGGCCACACAACCCCCATTTTTGTCGAAAATAGCCATGAATGACCATTTTCAAAAATACCAAAGGCTAACACGTACGGATTTTTAACCAAGAAATGGTCTCCACCAGAAATCCAAGAATGTGATCTATGGCAAGGAAACATATGTGGGGTGAGGTGTACGAGCCTCTGGTCGATGATCAATGGCCACACAACCCCCATTTTGCCGAAAATAGCCATGAATGACCATTTTCAATAATACCGAAGGCTAACACGTACGAGTTTTTAACCAAGAAATGGTCTCCACCAGAAATCCAAGAATGTGATCTATGGCAAGGAAACATATGTGGGGTGAGGTGTATGAGCGTCTGGTCGATGATCAATGGCCACACAACCCCCATTTTTGTCGAAAATAGCCATGAACGACCATTTTCAATAATACCGAAGGCTAACACCTACGGATTTTTGACCAAGAAATGGTCTCCACCAGAAATCCATGAATGTGATCTATGGCAAGGAAACATATGTGGGGTGAGGTGTATTAGCCTCTGGTCGACGATCAATGGCCACACAACCCTAATTTTTGTCGAAAATAGCCATGAACGACCATTTTCAATGACATTGAAGGCTAACACCTACGAATTTTTGACCAAGAAATGGTCTCCACCATAAATCCAAGAATGTGATCTATGGCAAGGAAACATATGTGTAGTGAGGTGTATGAGCCTCTGGTCGATGATCAATGGCCACACAACCCCCATTTTTGTCGAAAATAGCCATGAATGACCATTTACAATAATACCGAAGGCTAACACCTACGGATTTTTGACCAAGAAATGGTCTCCACCAGAAATCCAAGAATATGATCTATGGCAAGGAAACATATGTGGGGTGAGGTGTATGAGCCTCTGGTCGACGATCAATGGCCACACAACCCCCATTTTGCCGAAAATAGCCATGAATGACCATTTTCAATAATACTGAAGGCTAACACGTACGAGTTTTTAACCAAGAAATGGTCTCCACCAGAAATCCAAGAATGTAATCTATGGCAAGGAAACATATGTGGGGTGAGGTTTATGAGCCTCTAGTCGATGATAAATGGCCACACAAGCTCCATTTTTTATGAAAATAGCCATGAGCGACCTTGAAAATAGCCATGAGCGACCATTTTCAATAATACTAGAGGCTAACACCTACGGATTTTAGACCAAGAAATGGTCTCCACCAGAAATCCAAGAATGCGATCTATGGCAAGGAAACATATGTGGGGTGAGGTGTATGAGCGTCTGGTCGATGATCAATGGCCACACAACCCCCATTTTTGTCGAAAATAGCCATGAATGACCATTTTCAATAATACCGAAGGCTAACACCTCCGGATTTTTGACCAAGAAATGGTCTCCACCAGAAATCCAAGAATGTGATCTATGGCAAGGAAACATATGTGGGGTGAGGTGTATGAGCCTCTAGTCGATGATCAATGGCCACACAACCCCCATTTTTGTCGAAAATAGCCATGAATGATCATTTTCAAAAATAGCAAAGGCTAACACGTACGGATTTTTGACCAAGAAATGGTCTCCACCAGAAATCCAAGAATGTGATTATGGCAAGGAAACATATGTGGGGTGAGGTGTACGAGCCTCTGGTCGATGATCAATGGCCACACAACCCCCATTTTGCCAAAAATAGCCATGAATGACCATTTTCAATAATACCGAAGGCTAACACGTACGAGTTTTTAACCAAGAAATGGTTTCCACCAGAAATCCAAGAATGTAATCTATGGCAAGGAAACATATGTGGGGTGAGGTTTATGAGCCTCTAGTCGATGATAAATGGCCACACAACCCCCATTTTTTATGAAAATAGCCATGAGCGACCTTGAAAATAGCCATGAGCGACCATTTTCAATAATACTAGAGGCTAACACCTACGGATTTTAGACCAAGAAATGGTCTCCACCAGAAATCCAAGAATGTGATCTATGGCAAGGAAACATATGTGGGGTGAGGTGTATGAGCGTCTGGTCGATGATCAATGGCCACACAACCCCCATTTTTGTCGAAAATAGCCATGAACGACCATTTTCAATAATACCGAAGGCTAACACCTACGGATTTTTGACCAAGAAATGGTCTCCACCAGAAATCCAAGAATGTGATCTATGGCAAGGAAACATATGTGGGGTGAGGTGTATGAGCCTCTGGTCGACGATCAATGGCCACACAACCCCCATTTTTTATGAAAATAGCCATGAGCGACCTTGAAAATAGCCATGAGCGACCATTTTCAATAATACTAGAGGCTAACACCTACGGATTTTAGACCAAGAAATGGTCTCCACCAGAAATCCAAGAATGTGATCTATGGCAAGGAAACATATGTGGGGTGAGGTGTACGAGCGTCTGGTCGATGATCAATGGCCACACAACCCCCATTTTTGTCGAAAATAGCCATGAACGACCATTTTCAATAATACCGAAGGCTAACACCTACGGATTTTTGACCAAGAAATGGTTTCCACCAGAAATCCAAGAATGTGATCTATGGCAAGGAAACATATGTGGGGTGAGGTGTATGAGCCTCTGGTCGATGATCAATGGCCACACAACCCCCATTTTTGTCGAAAATAGCCATGAACGACCATTTTCAATAATATCGAAGGCTAACACCTACGGATTTTTGACCAAGAAATGGTCTCCACCAGAAATCCAAGAATGTGATCTACGACAAGGAAACATATGTGGGGTGAGGTGTATGAGCCTCTGGTCGACGATCAATGGCCACACAACCCCCATTTTGCCGAAAATAGCCATGAATGACCATTTTCAATAATATCGAAGGCTAACACCTACGGATTTTTGACCAAGAAATGGTCTCCACCAGAAATCCAAGAATGTGATCTACGACAAGGAAACATATGTGGGGTGAGGTGTATGAGCCTCTGGTCGACGATCAATGGCCACACAACCCCCATTTTGCCGAAAATAGCCATGAATGACCATTTTCAATAATACCGAAGGCTAACACGTACGAGTTTTTAACCAAGAAATGGTTTCCACCAGAAATCCAAGAATGTAATCTATGGCAAGGAAACATATGTGGGGTGAGGTTTATGAGCCTCTAGTCGATGATAAATGGCCACACAACCCCCATTTTTTATGAAAATAGCCATGAGCGACCTTGAAAATAGCCATGAGCGACCATTTTCAATAATACTAGAGGCTAACACCTACGGATTTTAGACCAAGAAATGGTCTCCACCAGAAATCCAAGAATGTGATCTATGGCAAGGAAACATATGTGGGGTGAGGTGTATGAGCGTCTGGTCGATGATCAATGGCCACACAACCCCCATTTTTGTCGAAAATAGCCATGAATGACCATTTTCAATAATATCGAAGGCTAACACCTACGGATTTTTGACCAAGAAATGGTCTCCACCAGAAATCCAAGAATGTGATCTATGGCAAGGAAACATATGTGGGGTGAGGTGTATGAGCGTCTGGTCGATGATCAATGGCCACACAACCCCCATTTTTGTCGAAAATAGCAATGAACGACCATTTTCAATAATACCGAAGGCTAACACCTACGGATTTTTTACCAAGAAATGGTCTCCACCAGAAATCCAAGAATGTGATCTATGGCAAGGAAACATATGTGGGGTGAGGTGTATGAGGCAAAATGGGGGTTGTGTGGCCATTGATCGACGACCAGAGGCTCATACACCTCACCCCACATATGTTTCCTTGTCGTAGATCACATTCTTGGATTTCTGGTGGAGACCATTTCTTGGTCAAAAATCCGTAGGTGTTAGCCTTCGATATTATTGAAAATGGTCATTCATGGCTATTTTCGGCAAAATGGGGGTTGTGTGGCCATTGATCGTCGACCAGAGGCTCATACACCTCACCCCACATATGTTTCCTTGTCGTAGATCACATTCTTGGATTTCTGGTGGAGACCATTTCTTGGTCAAAAATCCGTAGGTGTTAGCCTTCGATATTATTGAAAATGGTCGTTCATGGCTATTTTCGACAAAAATGGAGGTTGTGTGGCCATTGATCATCGACCAGAGGCTCATACACCTCACCCCACATATGTTTCCTTGCCATAGATCACATTCTTGGATTTCTGGTGGAGACCATTTCTTGGTCAAAAATCCGTAGGTGTTAGCCTTCGATATTATTGAAAATGGTCGTTCATGGCTATTTTCGACAAAAATGGGGGTTGTGTGGCCATTGATCATCGACCAGACGCTCATACACCTCACCCCACATATGTTTCCTTGCCATAGATCACATTCTTGGATTTCTGGTGGAGACCATTTCTTGGTCTAAAATCCGTAGGTGTTAGCCTCTAGTATTATTGAAAATGGTCGCTCATGGCTATTTTCAAGGTCGCTCATGGCTATTTTCATAAAAAATGGGGGTTGTGTGGCCATTTATCATCGACTAGAGGCTCATAAACCTCACCCCACATATGTTTCCTTGCCATAGATTACATTCTTGGATTTCTGGTGGAAACCATTTCTTGGTTAAAAACTCGTACGTGTTAGCCTTCGGTATTATTGAAAATGGTCATTCATGGCTATTTTCGGCAAAATGGGGGTTGTGTGGCCATTGATCGTCGACCAGAGGCTCATACACCTCACCCCACATATGTTTCCTTGTCGTAGATCACATTCTTGGATTTCTGGTGGAGACCATTTCTTGGTCAAAAATCCGTAGGTGTTAGCCTTCGATATTATTGAAAATGGTCGTTCATGGCTATTTTCGATAAAAATGGGGGTTGTGTGGCCATTGATCATCGACCAGAGGCTCATACACCTCACCCCACATATGTTTCCTTGCCATAGATCACATTCTTGGATTTCTGGTGGAGACCATTTCTTGGTCAAAAATCCGTAGGTGTTAGCCTTCGGTATTTTTGAAAATGGTCGTTCATGGCTATTTTCGACAAAAATGAGGGTTGTGTGGCCATTGATCATCGACCAGACGCTCATACACCTCACCCCACATATGTTTCCTTGCCATAGATCACATTCTTGGATTTCTGGTGGAGACCATTTCTTGGTCTAAAATCCGTAGGTGTTAGCCTCTAGTATTATTGAAAATGGTCGCTCATGGCTATTTTCAAGGTCGCTCATGGCTATTTTCATAAAAAATGGGGGTTGTGTGGCCATTGATCGTCGACCAGAGGCTCATACACCTCACCCCACATATGTTTCCTTGCCATAGATCACATTCTTGGATTTCTGGTGGAGACCATTTCTTGGTCAAAAATCCGTAGGTGTTAGCCTTCGGTATTATTGAAAATGGTCGTTCATGGCTATTTTCGACAAAAATGGGGGTTGTGTGGCCATTGATCATCGACCAGACGCTCTTACACCTCACCCCACATATGTTTCCTTGCCATAGATCACATTCTTGGATTTCTGGTGGAGACCATTTCTTGGTCTAAAATCCGTAGGTGTTAGCCTCTAGTATTATTGAAAATGGTCGCTCATGGCTATTTTCAAGGTCGCTCATGGCTATTTTCATAAAAAATGGGGGTTGTGTGGCCATTTATCATCGACTAGAGGCTCATAAACCTCACCCCACATATGTTTCCTTGCCATAGATTACATTCTTGGATTTCTGGTGGAAACCATTTCTTGGTTTAAAAACTCGTACGTGTTAGCCTTCGGTATTATTGAAAATGGTCATTCATGGCTATTTTTGGCAAAATGGGGGTTGTGTGGCCATTGATCATCGACCAGAGGCTCGTACACCTCACCCCACATATGTTTCCTTGCCATAGATCACATTCTTGGATTTCTGGTGGAGACCATTTCTTGGTCAAAAATCCGTACGTGTTAGCCTTTGGTATTTTTGAAAATGATCATTCATGGCAATTTTCGACAAAAATGGGGGTTTTGTGGCCATTGATCATCGACTAGAGGCTCATACACCTCACCCCACATATGTTTCCTTGCCATAGATCACATTCTTGGATTTCTGGTGGAGACCATTTCTTGGTCAAAAATCCGTAGGTGTTAGCCTTCGGTATTATTGAAAATGGTCATTCATGGCTATTTTCGACAAAAATGGGGGTTGTGTGGCCATTGATCATCGACCAGACGCTCATACACCTCACCCCACATATGTTTCCTTGCCATAGATCACATTCTTGGATTTCTGGTGGAGACCATTTCTTGGTCTAAAATCCGTAGGTGTTAGCCTCTAGTATTATTGAAAATGGTCGCTCATGGCTATTTTCAAGGTCGCTCATGGCTATTTTCATAAAAAATGGAGCTTGTGTGGCCATTTATCATCGACTAGAGGCTCATAAACCTCACCCCACATATGTTTCCTTGCCATAGATTACATTCTTGGATTTCTGGTGGAGACCATTTCTTGGTTAAAAACTCATACGTGTTAGCCTTCGGTATTATTGAAAAAGGTCATTCATGGCTATTTTCGGCAAAATGGGGGTTGTGTGGCCATTGATCGTCGACCAGAGGCTCATACACCTCACCCCACATATGTTTCCTTGCCATAGATCATATTCTTGGATTTCTGGTGGAGACCATTTCTTGGTCAAAAATCCATAGGTGTTAGCCTTCGGTATTATTGTAAATGGTCATTCATGGCTATTTTCGACAAAAATGGGGGTTGTGTGGCCATTGATCATCGACCAGAGGCTCATACACCTCACTACACATATGTTTCCTTGCCATAGATCACATTCTTGGATTTATGGTGGAGACCATTTCTTGGTCAAAAATCCGTAGGTGTTAGCCTTCAATGTCATTGAAAATGGTCGTTCATGGCTATTTTCGATAAAAATTAGGGTTGTGTGGCCATTGATCGTCGACCAGAGGCTCATACACCTCACCCCACATATGTTTCCTTGCCATAAATCACATTCTTGGATTTCTGGTGGAGACCATTTCTTGGTCAAAAATCCGTAGGTGTTAGCCTTCGGTATTATTGAAAATGGTCGTTCATGGCTATTTTCGACAAAAATGGGGGTTGTGTGGCCATTGATCATCGACCAGACGCTCATACACCTCACCCCACATATGTTTCCTTGCCATAGATCACATTCTTGGATTTCTGGTGGAGACCATTTCTTGGTTAAAAACTCGTACGTGTTAGCCTTCGGTATTATTGAAAATGGTCATTCATGGCTATTTTCGGCAAAATGGGGGTTGTGTGGCCATTGATCATCGACCAGAGGCTCGTACACCTCACCCCACATATGTTTCCTTGCCATAGATCACATTCTTGGATTTCTGGTGGAGACCATTTCTTGGTTAAAAATCCGTACGTGTTAGCCTTTGGTATTTTTGAAAATGGTCATTCATGGCTATTTTCGACAAAAATGGGGGTTGTGTGGCCATTGATCATCGACTAGAGGCTCATACACCTCACCCCACATATGTTTCCTTGCCACAGATCACATTCTTGGATTTCTGGTGGAGACCATTTCTTGGTAAAAGATCCGTAGGTGTTAGCCTTCGGTATTATTGAAAATGGTCGTTCATGGCTATTTTCGACAAAAATGGGGGTTGTGTGGCCATTGATCATCGACCAGACGCTCATACACCTCACCCCACATATGTTTCCTTGCCATAGATCACATTCTTGGATTTCTGGTGGAGACCATTTCTTGGTCTAAAATCCGTAGGTGTTAGCCTCTAGTATTATTGAAAATGGTCGCTCATGGCTATTTTCAAGGTCGCTCATGGCTATTTTCATAAAAAATGGGGGTTGTGTGGCCATTTATCATCGACTAGAGGCTCATAAACCTCACCCCACATATGTTTCATTGCCATAGATTACATTCTTGGATTTCTGGTGGAAACCATTTCTTGGTTAAAAACTCGTACGTGTTAGCCTTCGGTATTATTGAAAATGGTCATTCATGGCTATTTTCGGCAAAATGGGGGTTGTGTGGCCATTGATCGTCGACCAGAGGCTCATACACCTCACCCCACATATGTTTCCTTGTCGTAGATCACATTCTTGGATTTCTGGTGGAGACCATTTCTTGGTCAAAAATCCGTAGGTGTTAGCCTTCGATATTATTGAAAATGGTCGTTCATGGCTATTTTCGACAAAAATGGAGGTTGTGTGGCCATTGATCATCGACCAGAGGCTCATACACCTCACCCCACATATGTTTCCTTGCCATAGATCACATTCTTGGATTTCTGGTGGAGACCATTTCTTGGTCAAAAATCCGTACGTGTTAGCCTTCGGTATTATTGAAAATGGTCGTTCATGGCTATTTTCGACAAAAATGGGGGTTGTGTGGCCATTGATCATCGACCAGACGCTCATACACCTCACCCCACATATGTTTCCTTGCCATAGATCACATTCTTGGATTTCTGGTGGAGACCATTTCTTGGTCTAAAATCCGTAGGTGTTAGCCTCTAGTATTATTGAAAATGGTCGCTCTTGGCTATTTTCAAGGTCGCTCATGGCTATTTTCATAAAAATGGGGGTTGTGTGGCCATTTATCATCGACTAGAGGCTCATAAACCTCACCCCACATATGTTTCCTTGCCATAGATTACATTCTTGGATTTCTGGTGGAAACCATTTCTTGGTTAAAAACTCGTACGTGTTAGCCTTCGGTATTATTGAAAATGGTCATTAATGGCTATTTTCGGCAAAATGGGGGTTGTGTGGCCATTGATCGTCGACCAGAGGCTCATACACCTCACCCCACATATGTTTCGTTGTCGTAGATCACATTCTTGGATTTCTGGTGGAGACCATTTCTTGGTCAAAAATCCGTAGGTGTTAGCCTTCGATATTATTGAAAATGGTCATTCATGGCTATTTTCGGCAAAATGGGGGTTGTGTGGCCATTGATCGTCGACCAGAGGCTCATACACCTCACCCCACATATGTTTCCTTGTCGTAGATCACATTCTTGGATTTCTGGTGGAGACCATTTCTTGGTCAAAAATCCGTAGGTGTTAGCCTTCGATATTATTGAAAATGGTCGTTCATGGCTATTTTCGACAAAAATGGGGGTTGTGTGGCCATTGATCATCGACCAGAGGCTCATACACCTCACCCCACATATGTTTCCTTGCCATAGATCACATTCTTGGATTTCTGGTGGAGACCATTTCTTCGTCAAAAATCCGTAGGTGTTAGCCTTCGGTATTATTGAAAATGGTCGTTCATGGCTATTTTCGACAAAAATGGGGGTTGTGTGGCCATTGATCATCGACCAGACACTCAGTACACCTCACCCCACATATGTTTCCTTGCCATAGATCACATTCTTGGATTTCTGGTGGAGACCATTTCTTGGTCTAAAATCCGTAGGTGTTAGCCTCTAGTATTATTGAAAATGGTCGCTCATGGCTATTTTCAAGGTCGCTCATGGCTATTTTCATAAAAATGGGGGTTGTGTGGCCATTTATCATCGACTAGAGGCTCATAAACCTCACCCCACATATGTTTCCTTGCCATAGATTACATTCTTGGATTTCTGGTGGAAACCATTTCTTGGTTAAAAACTCGTACGTGTTAGCCTTCGGTATTATTGAAAATGGTCATTAATGGCTATTTTCGGCAAAATGGGGGTTGTGTGGCCATTGATCGTCGACCAGAGGCTCATACACCTCACCCCACATATGTTTCCTTGTCGTAGATCACATTCTTGGATTTCTGGTGGAGACCATTTCTTGGTCAAAAATCCGTAGGTGTTAGCCTTCGATATTATTGAAAATGGTCATTCATGGCTATTTTCGGCAAAATGGGGGTTGTGTGGCCATTGATCGTCGACCAGAGGCTCATACACCTCACCCCACATATGTTTCCTTGTCGTAGATCACATTTTTGGATTTCTGGTGGAGACCATTTCTTGGTCAAAAATCCGTAGGTGTTAGCCTTCGATATTATTGAAAATGGTCGTTCATGGCTATTTTCGACAAAAATGGGGGTTGTGTGGCCATTGATCATCGACCAGAGGCTCATACACCTCACCCCACATATGTTTCCTTGCCATAGATCACATTCTTGGATTTCTGGTGGAGACCATTTCTTGGTCAAAAATCCGTAGGTGTTAGCCTTCGGTATTATTGAAAATGGTCGTTCATGGCTATTTTCGACAAAAATGGGGGTTGTGTGGCCATTGATCATCGACCAGAGGCTCATACACCTCACCCCACATATGTTTCCTTGCCATAGATCACATTCTTGGATTTCTGGTGGAGACCATTTCTTGTCAAAAATCCGTAGGTGTTAGCCTTCGGTATTATTGAAAATGGTCGCTCATGGCTATTTTCGGCAAAATGGGGGTTGTGTGGCCATTGATCGTCGACCAGAGGCTCATACACCTCACCCCACATATGTTTCCTTGCCATAGATCATATTCTTGGATTTCTGGTGGAGACCATTTCTTGGTCAAAAATCCGTAGGTGTTAGCCTTCGGTATTATTGTAAATGGTCATTCATGGCTATTTTCGACAAAAATGGGGGTTGTGTGGCCATTGATCATCGACCAGAGGCTCATACACCTCACTACACATATGTTTCCTTGCCATAGATCACATTCTTGGATTTATGGTGGAGACCATTTCTTGGTCAAAAATCCGTAGGTGTTAGCCTTCAATGTCATTGAAAATGGTCGTTCATGGCTATTTTCGATAAAAATTAGGGTTGTGTGGCCATTGATCGTCGACCAGAGGCTCATACACCTCACCCCACATATGTTTCCTTGCCATAAATCACATTCTTGGATTTCTGGTGGAGACCATTTCTTGGTCAAAAATCCGTAGGTGTTAGCCTTCGGTATTATTGAAAATGGTCGTTCATGGCTATTTTCGACAAAAATGGGGGTTGTGTGGCCATTGATTATCGACCAGACGCTCATACACCTCACCCCACATATGTTTCCTTGCCATAGATCACATTCTTGGATTTCTGGTGGAGACCATTTCTTGGTTAAAAACTCGTACGTGTTAGCCTTCGGTATTATTGAAAATGGTCATTCATGGCTATTTTCGGCAAAATGGGGGTTGTGTGGCCATTGATCATCGACCAGAGGCTCGTACACCTCACCCCACATATGTTTCCTTGCCATAGATCACATTCTTGGATTTCTGGTGGAGACCATTTCTTGGTTAAAAATCCGTACGTGTTAGCCTTTGGTATTTTTGAAAATGGTCATTCATGGCTATTTTCGACAAAAATGGGGGTTGTGTGGCCATTGATCATCGACTAGAGGCTCATACACCTCACCCCACATATGTTTCCTTGCCATAGATCACATTCTTGGATTTCTGGTGGAGACCATTTCTTGGTAAAAGATCCATAGGTGTTAGCCTTCGGTATTATTGAAAATGGTCGTTCATGGCTATTTTCGACAAAAATGGGGGTTGTGTGGCCATTGATCATCGACCAGACGCTCATACACCTCACCCCACATATGTTTCCTTGCCATAGATCACATTCTTGGATTTCTGGTGGAGACCATTTCTTGGTCTAAAATCCGTAGGTGTTAGCCTCTAGTATTATTGAAAATGGTCGCTCATGGCTATTTTCAAGGTCGCTCATGGCTATTTTCATAAAAAATGGGGGTTGTGTGGCCATTTATCATCGACTAGAGGCTCATACACCTCACCCCACATATGTTTCATTGCCATAGATTACATTCTTGGATTTCTGGTGGAAACCATTTCTTGGTTAAAAACTCGTACGTGTTAGCCTTCGGTATTATTGAAAATGGTCATTCATGGCTATTTTCGGCAAAATGGGGGTTGTGTGGCCATTGATCGTCGACCAGAGGCTCATACACCTCACCCCACATATGTTTCCTTGTCGTAGATCACATTCTTGGATTTCTGGTGGAGACCATTTCTTGGTCAAAAATCCGTAGGTGTTAGCCTTCGATATTATTGAAAATGGTCGTTCATGGCTATTTTCGACAAAAATGGAGGTTGTGTGGCCATTGATCATCGACCAGAGGCTCATACACCTCACCCCACATATGTTTCCTTGCCATAGATCACATTCTTGGATTTCTGGTGGAGACCATTTCTTGGTCAAAAATCCGTACGTGTTAGCCTTCGGTATTATTGAAAATGGTCGTTCATGGCTATTTTCGACAAAAATGGGGGTTGTGTGGCCATTGATCATCGACCAGACGCTCATACACCTCACCCCACATATGTTTCCTTGCCATAGATCACATTCTTGGATTTCTGGTGGAGACCATTTCTTGGTCTAAAATCCGTAGGTGTTAGCCTCTAGTATTATTGAAAATGGTCGCTCATGGCTATTTTCAAGGTCGCTCATGGCTATTTTCAAAAAAATGGGGGTTGTGTGGCCATTTATCATCGACTAGAGGCTCATAAACCTCACCCCACATATGTTTCCTTGCCATAGATTACATTCTTGGATTTCTAGTGGAAACCATTTCTTGGTTAAAAACTCGTACGTGTTAGCCTTCGGTATTATTGAAAATGGTCATTAATGGCTATTTTCGGCAAAATGGGGGTTGTGTGGCCATTGATCGTCGACCAGAGGCTCATACACCTCACCCCACATATGTTTCCTTGTCGTAGATCACATTCTTGGATTTCTGGTGGAGACCATTTCTTGGTCAAAAATCCGTAGGTGTTAGCCTTCGATATTATTGAAAATGGTCATTCATGGCTATTTTCGGCAAAATGGGGGTTGTGTGGCAATTGATCGTCGACCAGAGGCTCATACACCTCACCCCACATATGTTTCCTTGTCGTAGATCACATTCTTGGATTTCTGGTGGAGACCATTTCTTGGTCAAAAATCCGTAGGTGTTAGCCTTCGATATTATTGAAAATGGTCGTTCATGGCTATTTTCGACAAAAATGGGGGTTGTGTTGCCATTGATCATCGACCAGAGGCTCATACACCTCACCCCACATATGTTTCCTTGCCATAGATCACATTCTTGGATTTCTGGTGGAGACCATTTCTTGGTCAAAAATCCGTAGGTGTTAGCCTTCGGTATTATTGAAAATGGTCGTTCATGGCTATTTTCGACAAAAATGGGGGTTGTGTGGCCATTGATCATCGACCAGACACTCATACACCTCACCCCACATATGTTTCCTTGCCATAGATCACATTCTTGGATTTCTGGTGGAGACCATTTCTTGGTCTAAAATCCGTAGGTGTTAGCCTCTAGTATTATTGAAAATGGTCGCTCATGGCTATTTTCAAGGTCGGTCATGGCTATTTTCATAAAAAATGGGGGTTGTGTGGCCATTGATCGTCGACCAGAGGCTCATACACCTCACCCCACATATGTTTCCTTGCCATAGATCACATTCTTGGATTTCTGGTGGAGACCATTTCTTGGTCAAAATTCCGTAGGTGTTAGCCTTCGGTATTATTGAAAATGGTCGTTCATGGCTATTTTCGACAAAAATGGGGGTTGTGTGGCCATTGATCATCGACCAGACGCTCATACACCTCACCCCACATATGTTTCCTTGCCATAGATCACATTCTTGGATTTCTGGTGGAGACCATTTCTTGGTCTAAAATCCGTAGGTGTTAGCCTCTAGTATTATTGAAAATGGTCGCTCATGGCTATTTTCAAGGTCGCTCATGGCTATTTTCATAAAAAATGGGGGTTGTGTGGCCATTTATCATCGACTAGAGGCTCATAAACCTCACCCCACATATGTTTCCTTGCCATAGATTACATTCTTGGATTTCTGGTGGAAACCATTTCTTGGTTAAAAACTCGTACGTGTTAGCCTTCGGTATTATTGAAAATGGTCATTCATGGCTATTTTCGGCAAAATGGGGGTTGTGTGGCCATTGATCGTCGACCAGAGGCTCATACACCTCACCCCACATATGTTTCCTTGTCGTAGATCACATTCTTGGATTTCTGGTGGAGACCATTTCTTGGTCAAAAATCCATAGGTGTTAGCCTTCGATATTATTGAAAATGGTCGTTCATGGCTATTTTCGACAAAAATGGGGGTTGTGTGGCCATTGATTATCGACCAGAGGCTCATACACCTCACCCCACATATGTTTCCTTGCCATAGATCACATTCTTGGATTTCTGGTGGAGACCATTTCTTGGTCAAAAATCCGTAGGTGTTAGCCTTCGGTATTATTGTAAATGGTCATTCATGGCTATTTTCGACAAAAATGGGGGTTGTGTGGCCATTGATCATCGACCAGAGGCTCATACACCTCACCCCACATATGTTTCCTTGCCATAGATCACATTCTTGGATTTCTGGTGGAGACCATTTCTTGGTCAAAAATCCGTAGGTCTTAGCCTCTAATATTATTGAAAATGGTCGCTCATGGCTATTTTCAAGGTCGCTCATGGCTATTTTCAAGGTCGCTCATGGCTATTTTCATAAAAAATGGGGGTTGTGTGGCCATTATCATCGACTAGAGGCTCATAAACCTCACCCCACATATGTTTCCTTGCCATAGATTACATTCTTGGATTTCTGGTGGAAACCATTTCTTGGTTAAAAACTCGTACGTGTTAGCCTTCGGTATTATTGAAAATAGTCATTCATGGCTATTTTCGGCAAAATGGGGGTTGTGTGGCCATTGATCGTCGACCAGAGGCTCATACACCTCACCCCACATATGTTTCCTTGTCGTAGATCACATTCTTGGATTTCTGGTGGAGACCATTTCTTGGTCAAAAATCCGTAGGTGTTATCCTTCGATATTATTGAAAATGGTCGTTCATGGCTATTTTCGACAAAAATGGGGGTTGTGTGGCCATTGATCATCGACCAGAGGCTCATACACCTCACCCCACATATGTTTCCTTGCCATAGATCACATTCTTGGATTTCTGGTGGAGACCATTTCTTGGTCAAAAATCCGTAGGTGTTAGCCTTCGGTATTATTGTAAATGGTCATTCATGGCTATTTTCGACAAAAATGGGGGTTGTGTGGCCATTGATCATCGACCAGAGGCTCATACACCTCACCCCACATATGTTTCCTTGCCATAGATCACATTCTTGGATTTCTGGTGGAGACCATTTCTTGGTCAAAAATCTGTAGGTCTTAGCCTCTAATATTATTGAAAATGGTCGCTCATGGCTATTTTCATAAAAAAATGGGGGTTGTGTGGCCATTTATCATCGACTAGAGGCTCATAAATCTCACCCCACATATGTTTCCTTGCCATAGATCACATTCTTGGATTTTTGGTGGAGACCATTTCATGGTCAAAAACTCGTACGTGTTAGCCTTCGGTATTATTGAAAATGGTCGTTCATGGCTATTTTCGGCAAAATGGGGGTTCTGTGGCCATTGATCATCGACCAGAGGCTCGTACACCTTACCCCACATATGTTTCCTTGCCATAGATCACATTCTTGGATTTCTGGTGGAGACCATTTCTTGGGCAAAAATCCGAATGTGTTAGCCTTTGGTATTTTTGAAAATGGTCATTCATGGCTATTTTCGACAAAAATGGGGGTTGTGTGGCCATTGATCTTCGACCAGAGGCTCATACACCTCACTACACATATGTTTCCTTGCCATAGATCACATTCTTGGATTTATGGTGGAGACCATTTCTTGGTCAAAAATCCGTAGGTGTTAGCCTTCAGTGTCATTGAAAATGGTCGTTCATGGCTATTTTCAACAAAAATTAGGGTTGTGTGGCCATTGATCGTCGACCAGAGGCTCATACACCTCACCCCACATATGTTTCCTTGCCATAGATCACATTCTTGGATTTCTGGTGGAGACCATTTCTTGGTCAAAAATCCGTAGGTGTTAGCCTTAGGTATTATTGAAAATGGTCGTTCATGGCTATTTTCGACAAAAATTAGGGTTGTGTGGCCATTGATCATCGACCAGACGCTCATACACCTCACCCCACATATGTTTCCTTGCCATAGATCACATTCTTGGATTTCTGGTGGAGACCATTTCTTGGTCTAAAATCCGTAGGTGTTAGCCTCTAGTATTATTGAAAATGGTCGCTCATGGCTATTTTCAAGGTCGCTCATGGCTATTTTCATAAAAAATGGGGGTTGTGTGGCCATTTATCATCGACTAGAGGCTCATAAACCTCACCCCACATATGTTTCATTGCCATAGATCACATTCTTGGATTTCTGGTGGAGACCATTTCTTGGTTAAAAACTCGTACGTGTTAGCCTTCGGTATTATTGAAAATGGTCGTTCATGGCTATTTTCGGCAAAATGGGGGTTGTGTGGCCATTGATCATCGACCAGAGGCTCATACACCTCACCCCACATATGTTTCCTTGCCATAGATCACATTCTTGGATTTCTGGTGGAGACCATTTCTTGGTCAAAAATCCGTACGTGTTAGCCTTTGGTATTTTTGAAAATGGTCATTCATGGCTATTTTCGACAAAAATGGGGGTTGTGTGGCCATTGATCTTCGACCAGAGGCTCATACACCTCACTACACATATGTTTCCTTGCCATAGATCACATTCTTGGATTTATGGTGGAGACCATTTCTTGGTCAAAAATCCGTAGGTGTTAGCCTTAAGTGTCATTGAAAATGGTCGTTCATGGCTATTTTCGACAAAAATTAGGGTTGTGTGGCCATTGATCGTCGACCAGAGGCTCATACACCTCACCCCACATATGTTTCTTTGCCATAAATCACATTCTTGGATTATTGGTGGAGACCATTTCTTGGTCAAAAATCCGTAGGGGTTAGCCTTCGGTATTATTGAAAATGGTCGTTCATGGCTATTTTCGACAAAAATGGGGGTTGTGTGTCCATTGATCATCGACCAGACGCTCATACACATCACCCCACATATGTTTCCTTGCCATAGATCACATTCTTGGATTTCTGGTGGAGACCATTTCTTGGTCTAAAATCCGTAGGTGTTAGCCTCTAGTATTATTGAAAATGGTCGCTCATGGCTATTTTCAAGGTCGCTCATGGCTATTTTCATAAAAAATGGGGGTTGTGTGGCCATTTATCATCGACTAGAGGCTCATAAACCTCACCCCACATATGTTTCATTGCCATAGATCACATTCTTGGATTTCTGGTGGAGACCATTTCTTGGTTAAAAACTCGTACGTGTTAGCCTTCGGTATTACTTGAAAATGGTCGTTCATGGCTATTTTCGGCAAAATGGGGGTTGTGTGGCCATTGATCATCGACCAGAGGCTCGTACACCTCACCCCACATATGTTTCCTTGCCATAGATCACATTCTTGGATTTCTGGTGGAGACCATTTCTTGGTCAAAAATCCGTACGTGTTAGCCTTTGGTATTTTTGAAAATGGTCATTCATGGCTATTTTCGACAAAAATGGGGGTTGTGTGGCCATTGATCTTCGACCAGAGGCTCATACACCTCACTACACATATGTTTCCTTGCCGTAGATCACATTCTTGGATTTATGGTGGATACCATTTCTTGGTCAAAAATCCGTAGGTGTTAGCCTTCAGTGTCATTGAAAATGGTCGTTCATGGCTATTTTCGACAAAAATTAGGGTTGTGTGGCCATTGATTGTCGACCAGAGGCTCATACACCTCACCCCACATATGTTTCTTTGCCATAAATCACATTCTTGGATTATTGGTGGAGACCATTTCTTGGTCAAAAATCCGTAGGGGTTAGCCTTCGGTATTATTAAAAATGGTCGTTCATGGCTATTTTCGACAAAAATGGGGGTTGTGTGTCCATTGATCATCGACCAGACGCTCATACACCTCACCCCACATATGTTTCCTTGCCATAGATCACATTCTTGGATTTCTGGTGGAGACCATTTCTTGGTCTAAAATCCGTAGGTGTTAGCCTCTAGTATTATTGAAAATGGTCGCTCATGGCTATTTTCAAGGTCGCTCATGGCTATTTTCATAAAAAATGGGGGTTGTGTGGCCATTTATCATCGACTAAAGGCTCATAAACCTCACCCCACATATGTTTCCTTGCCATAGAATACATTCTTGGATTTCTGGTGGAAGCCATTTCTTGGTTAAAAACTCGTACGTGTTAGCCTTCGGTATTATTGAAAATGGTCATTCATGGCTATTTTCGGCAAAATGGGGGTTGTGTGGCCATTGATCGTCGACCAGAGGCTCATACACCTCACCCCACATATGTTTCCTTGTCGTAGATCACATTCTTGGATTTCTGGTGGAGACCATTTCTTGGTCTAAAATCCGTTGGTGTTAGCCTCTAGTATTATTGAAAATGGTCGCTCATGGCTATTTTCAAGGTCGCTCATGGCTATTTTCATAAAAAATGGGGGTTGTGTGGCCATTTATCATCGACTAGAGGCTCATAAACCTCACCCCACATATGTTTCCTTGCCATAGATTACATTCTTGGATTTCTGGTGGAAGCCATTTCTTGGTTAAAAACTCGTACGTGTTAGCCTTCGGTATTATTGAAAATGGTCATTCATGGCTATTTTCGGCAAAATGGGGGTTGTGTGGCCATTGATCGTCGACCAGAGGCTCATACACCTCACCCCACAAATGTTTCATTGTCGTAGATCACATTCTTGGATTTCTGGTGGAGACCATTTCTTGGTCAAAAATCCGTAGGTGTTAGCCTTCGATATTATTGAAAATGGTCGTTCATGGCTATTTTCGACAAAAATGGGGGTTGTGTGGCCATTGATCATCGACCAGAGGCTCATACACCTCACCCCACATATGTTTCCTTGCCATAGATCACATTCTTGGATTTCTGGTGGAGACCATTTCTTGGTCAACAATCCGTAGGTGTTAGCCTTCGGTATTATTGTAAATGGTCATTCATGGCTATTTTCGACAAAAATGGGGGTTGTGTGGCCATTGATCATCGACCATAGGCTCATACACCTCACCCCACATATGTTTCCTTGCCATAGATCACATTCTTGGATTTCTGGTGGAGACCATTTCTTGGTCAAAAATCCGTAGGTCTTAGCCTCTAATATTATTGAAAATGGTCGCTCATGGCTATTTTCATAAAAAAATGGGGGTTGTGTGGCCATTTATCATCGACTAGAGGCTCATAAATCTCACCCCACATATGTTTCCTTGCCATAGATCACATTCTTGGATTTTTGGTGGAGACCATTTCTTTGTCAAAAACTCGTACGTGTTAGCCTTCGGTATTATTGAAAATGGTCGTTCATGGCTATTTTCGGCAAAATGGGGGTTGTGTGGCCATTGATCATCGACCAGAGGCTCGTACACCTCACCCCACATATGTTTCCTTGCCATAGATTACATTCTTGGATTTCTGGTGGAAACCATTTCTTGGTTAAAAACTCGTACGTGTTAGCCTTCGGTATTATTGAAAATGGTCATTCATGGCTATTTTCCGCAAAATGGGGGTTGTGTGGCCATTGATCGTCGACCAGAGGCTCATACACCTCACCCCACATATGTTTCCTTGTCGTAGATCACATTCTTGGATTTCTGGTGGAGACCATTTCTTGGTGAAAAATCCGTAGGTGTTAGCCTTCGATATTATTGAAAATGGTCGTTCATGGCCATTTTCGACAAAAATGGGGGTTGTGTGGCCATTGATCATCGACCAGAGGCTCATACACCTCACCCCACATATGTTTCCTTGCCATAGATCACATTCTTGGATTTCTGGTGGAGACCATTTCTTGGTCAAAAATCCGTAGGTGTTAGCCTTCGGTATTATTGTAAATGGTCATTCATGGCTATTTTCGACAACAATGTGGGTTGTGTGGCCATTGATCATCGACCAGAGGCTCATACACCTCACCCCACATATGTTTCCTTGCCATAGATCACATTCTTAGATTTCTGGTGGAGACCATTTCTTGGTCAAAAATCCGTAGGTCTTAGCCTCTAATATTATTGAAAATGGTCGCTCATGGCTATTTTCATAAAAAATGGGGGTTGTGTGGCCATTTATCATCGACTAGAGGCTCATAAATCTCACCCCTCATATGTTTCCTTGCCATAGATCACATTCTTGGATTTTTGGTGGAGACCATTTCTTGGTTAAAAACTCGTACGTGTTAGCCTTCGGTATTATTGAAAATGGTCATTCATGGCTATTTTCGGCAAAATGGGGGTTCTGTGGCCATTGATCATCGACCAGAGGCTCATACACCTCACCCCACATATGTTTCCTTGCCATAGATCACATTCTTGGATTTCTGGTGGAGACCATTTCTTGGGCAAAAATCCGAATGTGTTAGCCTTTGGTATTTTTGAAAATGGTCATTCATGGCTATTTTCGACAAAAATGGGGGTTGTGTGGCCATTGATCTTCGACCAGAGGCTCATACACCTCACTACACATATGTTTCCTTGCCATAGATCACATTCTTGGATTTATGGTGGAGACCATTTCTTGGTCAAAAATCCGTAGGTGTTAGCCTTTAGTGTCATTGAAAATGGTCGTTCATGGCTATTTTCGACAAAAAATTAGGGTTGTGTGGCCATTGATCGTCGACCAGAGGCTCATACACCTCACCCCACATATGTTTCCTTGCCATAGATCTCATTCTTGGATTTCTGGTGGAGACCATTTCTTGGTCAAAAATCCGTAGGTGTTAGCCTTCGGTATTATTGAAAATGGTCATTCATGGCTATTTTCGATAAAAATGGGGGTTGTGTGGCCATTGATCATCGACCAGACGCTCATACACCTCACCCCACATATGTTTCCTTGCCATAGATCACATTCTTGGATTTCTGGTGGAGACCATTTCTTGGTCTAAAATCCGTAGGTGTTACCCTCTAGTATTATTGAAAATGGTCGCTCATGGCTATTTTCAAGGTCGCTCATGGCTATTTTCATAAAAAATGGGGGTTGTGTGGCCATTTATCATCGACTAGAGGCTCATAAACCTCACCCCACATATGTTTCCTTGCCATAGATCACATTCTTGGATATCTGGTGGAGACCATTTCTTGGTTAAAAACTCGTACGTGTTAGCCTTCGGTATTATTGAAAATGGTCGTTCATGGCTATTTTCGGCAAAATGGGGGTTGTGTGGCCATTGATCATCGACCAGAGGCTCGTACACCTCACCCCACATATGTTTCCTTGCCATAGATCACATTCTTGGATTTCTGGTGGAGACCATTTCTTGGTCAAAAATCCGTACGTGTTAGCCTTTGGTATTTTTGAAAATGGTCATTCATGGCTATTTTCGACAAAAATGGGGGTTGTGTGGCCATTGATCTTCGACCAGAGGCTCATACACCTCACTACACATATGTTTCCTTGCCATAGATCACATTCTTGGATTTATGGTGGAGAACATTTCTTGGTCAAAAATC
Organism: Zea luxurians; assembly: GCA_029449295.1. Taxonomy (NCBI): domain Eukaryota; kingdom Viridiplantae; phylum Streptophyta; class Magnoliopsida; order Poales; family Poaceae; genus Zea; species Zea luxurians. Next base: position 74,729 of record JAOPSE010001688.1, read on the forward strand.
CGTAGGTGTTAGCCTTCAGTGTCATTGAAAATGGTCGTTCATGGCTATTTTCGACAAAAATTAGGGTTGTGTGGCCATTGATCGTCGACCAGAGGCTCATACACCTCACCCCACATATGTTTCCTTGCCATAGATCACATTCTTGGATTTCTGGTGGAGACCATTTCTTGGTCAAAAATCCGTAGGTGTTAGCCTTCGGTATTATTGAAAATGGTCGTTCATGGCTATTTTCGACAAAAATGGGGGTTGTGTGGCCATTGATCATCGACCAGACGCTCATACACCTCACCCCACATATGTTTCCTTGCCATAGATCACATTCTTGGATTTCTGGTGGAGACCATTTCTTGGTCTAAAATCCGTAGGTGTTAGCCTCTAGTATTATTGAAAATGGTCGCTCATGGCTATTTTCAAGGTCGCTCATGGCTATTTTCATAAAAAATGGGGGTTGTGTGGCCATTTATCATCGACTAGAGGCTCATAAACCTCACCCCACATATGTTTCCTTGCCATAGATTACATTCTTGGATTTCTGGTGGAAACCATTTCTTGGTTAAAAACTCGTACGTGTTAGCCTTCGGTATTATTGAAAATGGTCATTCATGGCTATTTTCGGCAAAATGGGGGTTGTGTGGCCATTGATCGTCGACCAGAGGCTCATACACCTCACCCCACATATGTTTCCTTGTCGTAGATCACATTCTTGGATTTCTGGTGGAGACCATTTCTTGGTCAAAAATCCGTAGGTGTTAGCCTTCGATATTATTGAAAATGGTCGTTCATGGCTATTTTCGACAAAAATGGGGGTTGTGTGGCCATTGATCATCGACCAGAGGCTCATACACCTCACCCCACATATGTTTCCTTTCCATAGATCACATTCTTGGATTTCTGGTGGAGACCATTTCTTGGTCAAAAATCCGTAGGTGTTAGCCTTCGGTATTATTGTAAATGGTCATTCATGGCTATTTTCGACAAAAATGGGGGTTGTGTGGCCATTGATCATCGACCAGAGGCTCATACACCTCACCCCACATATGTTTCCTTGCCATAGATCACATTCTTGGATTTATGGTGGAGACCATTTCTTGGTCAAAAATCCGTAGGTGTTAGCCTTCAGTGTCATTGAAAATGGTCGTTCATGGCTATTTTCGACAAAAATTAGGGTTGTGTGGCCATTGATCGTCGACTAGAGGCTCATACACCTCACCCCACATATGTTTCCTTGCCATAGATCACATTCTTGGATTTCTGGTGGAGACCATTTCTTGGTCAAAAATCCGTAGGTGTTATCCTTCGGTATTATTGTAAATGGTCATTCATGGCTATTTTCGACAAAATGGGGGTTGTGTGGCCATTGATCATCGACCAGACGCTCATACACCTCACCCCACATATGTTTCCTTGCCATAGATCACATTCTTGGATTTTTGGTGGAGACCATTTCTTGGTCAAAAACTCGTACGTGTTAGTCTTCGGTATTATTGAAAATGGTCGTTCATGGCTATTTTCGGCAAAACGGGGGTTCTGTGGCCATTGATCATCGACCAGAGGCTCGTACACCTCACCACACATATGTTTCCTTTCCATAGATCACATTTTTGGATTTCTGGTGGAGACCATTTCTTGGTCAAAAATCCGTAGGTGTTAGCCTTCGGTATTATTGTAAATGGTCATTCATGGCTATTTTCGACAAAAATGGGGGTTGTGTGGCCATTGATCATCGAACAGACGCTCATACACCTCACCCCACATATGTTTCCTTGCCATAGATCACATTCTTGGATTTCTGGTGGAGACCATTTCTTGGTCAAAAATCCGTTAGGTGTTAGCCTTCGGTATTATTGAAAATGGTCGTTCATGGCTATTTTCGACAAAAATGGGGGTTGTGTGGCCATTGATCATCGACCAAAGGCTCATACACCTCACCCCACATATGTTTCCTTGCCATAGATCACATTCTTGGATTTCTGGTGGAGACCATTTCTTGGTCAAAAATCTGTAGGTGTTAGCCTTCGGTATTATTGAAAATGGTCGTTCATGGCTATTTTCGACAAAAATGGGGGTTGTGTGGCCATTGATCATCGACCAGACGCTCATACACCTCACCCCACATATGTTTCCTTGCCATAGATCACATTATTGGATTTCTGGTGGAGACCATTTCTTGGTCTAAAATCCATAGGTGTTAGCCTCTAGTATTATTGAAAATGGTCGCTCATGGCTATTTTCAAGGTCGCTCATGGCTATTTTCATAAAAAATGGGGGTTGTGTGGCCATTTATCATCGACTAGAGGCTCATAAACCTCGCCCCACATATGTTTCCTTGCCATAGATCACATTCTTGGATTTCTGGTGGAGACCATTTCTTGGTTAAAAACTCGTACGTGTTAGCCTTCGGTATTATTGAAAATGGTCGTTCATGGCTATTTTCGGCAAAATGGGGGTTGTGTGGCCATTCATTATCGACCAGAGGCTCGTACACCTCACCCCACATATGTTTCCTTGCCATAGATCACATTCTTTGATTTCTGGTGGAGACCATTTCTTGGTCAAAAATCCGTACGTGTTAGCCTTTGGTATTTTTGAAAATGGTCATTCATGGCTATTTTCGACAAAAATGGGGGTTGTGTGGCCATTGATCTTCGACCAGAGGCTCATACACCTCACTACACATATGTTTCCTTGCCATAGATCACATTCTTGGATTTATGGTGGAGACCATTTCTTGGTCAAAAATCCGTAGGTGTTAGCCTTCAGTGTCATTGAAAATGATCGTTCATGGCTATTTTCGACAAAAATTAGGGTTGTGTGGCCATTGATCGTCGACCAGAGGCTCATACACCTCACCCCACATATGTTTCCTTGCCATAGATCACATTCTTGGATTTCTGGTGGAGACCATTTCTTGGTCAAAAATCCGTAGGTGTTAGCCTTCGGTATTATTGAAAATGGTCGTTCATGGCTATTTTCGACAAAAATGGGGGTTGTGTGGCCATTGATCATCGACCAGACGCTCATACACCTCACCCCACATATGTTTCCTTGCCATAGATCACATTCTTGGATTTCTGGTGGAGACCATTTCTTGGTCTAAAATCCGTAGGTGTTATCCTCTAGTATTATTGAAAATGGTCGCTCATGGCTATTTTCAAGGTCGCTCATGGCTATTTTCATAAAAAATGGGGGTTGTGTGGCCATTTATCATCGACTAGAGGCTCATAAACCTCACCCCACATATGTTTCCTTGCCATAGATTACATTCTTGGATTTCTGGTGGAAACCATTTCTTGGTTAAAAACTCGTACGTGTTAGCCTTCGGTATTATTGAAAATGGTCATTCATGGCTATTTTCGGCAAAATGGGGGTTGTGTGGCCATTGATCATCAACCAGAGGCTCGTACACCTCACCCCACATATGTTTCCTTGCCATAGATCACATTCTTGGATTTTTGGTGGAGACCATTTCTTGGTCAAAAACTCGTACGTGTTAGCCTTCGGTATTATTGAAAATGGTCGTTCATGGCTATTTTTGGCAAAATGGGGGTTCTGTGGCCATTGATCATCGACCAAAGGCTTGTACACCTCACCCCACATATGTTTCCTTTCCATAGATCACATTCTTGGATTTCTGGTGGAGACCATTTCTTGGTCAAAATCCGTAGGTGTTAGCCTTCGGTATTATTGTAAATGGTCATTCATGGCTATTTTCGACAAAAATGGGGGTTGTGTGGCCATTGATCATCGACCAGACGCTCATACACCTCACCCCACATATGTTTCCTTGCCATAGATCACATTCTTGGATTTCTGGTGGAGACCATTTCTTGGTCAAAAATCCGTAGGTGTTAGCCTTCGGTATTATTGAAAATGGTCGTTCATGGCTATTTTCGACAAAAATGGGGGTTGTGTGGCCATTGATCATCGACCAGAGGCTCATACACCTCACCCCACATATGTTTCCTTGCCATAGATCACATTCTTGGATTTCTGGTGGAGACCATTTCTTGGTCAAAAATCCGTAGGTGTTAGCCTTCGGTATTATTGAAAATGGTCGTTCATGGCTATTTTCGACAAAAATGGGGGTTGTGTGGCCATTGATCATCGACCAGACGCTCATACACCTCACCCCACATATGTTTCCTTGTCATAGATCACATTCTTGGATTTCTGGTGGAGACCATTTCTTGGTCTAAAATCCATAGGTGTTAGCCTCTAGTATTATTGAAAATGGTCGCTCATGGCTATTTTCAAGGTCGCTCATGGCTATTTTCATAAAAAATGGGGGTTGTGTGGCCATTTATCATCGACTAGAGGCTCATAAACCTCGCCCCACATATGTTTCTTTGCCATAGATCACATTCTTGCATTTCTGGTGGAGACCATTTCTTGGTTAAAAACTCGTACGTGTTAGCCTTCGGTATTATTGAAAATGGTCGTTCATGGCTATTTTCGGCAAAATGGGGGTTGTGTGACCATTCATTATCGACCAGAGGCTCGTACACCTCACCCCACATATGTTTCCTTGCCATAGATCACATTCTTGGATTTCTGGTGGAGACCATTTCTTGGTCAAAAATCCGTACGTGTTAGCCTTTGGTATTTTTGAAAATGGTCATTCATGGCTATTTTCGACAAAAATGGGGGTTGTGTGGCCATTGATCTTCGACCAGAGGCTCATACACCTCACTACACATAAGTTTCCTTGCCATAGATCACATTCTTGGATTTATGGTGGAGACCATTTCTTGGTCAAAAATCCGTAGGTGTTAGCCTTCAGTGTCATTGAAAATGGTCGTTCATGGCTATTTTCGACAAAAATGGGGGTTGTGTGGCCATTGATCTTCGACCAGAGGCTCATACACCTCACCCCACATATGTTTCCTTGCCATAGATCACATTCTTGGATTTCTGGTGGAGACCATTTCTTGGTCAAAAATCCGTAGGTGTTATCCTTCGGTATTATTGAAAATGGTCGTTCATGGCTATTTTCGACAAAAATGGGGGTTGTGTGGCCATTGATCATCGACCAGACGCTCATACACCTCACCCCACATATGTTTCCTTGCCATAGATCACATTCTTGGATTTCTGGTGGAGACCATTTTTTGTTCTAAAATCCGTAGGTGTTAGCCTCTAGTATTATTGAAAATGGTCGCTCATGGCTATTTTCAAGGTCGCTCATGGCTATTTTCATAAAAATGGGGGTTGTGTGGCCATTTATCATCGACTAGAGGCTCATAAACCTCACCCCACATATGTTTCCTTGCCATAGATTACATTCTTGGATTTCTGGTGGAAACCATTTCTTGGTTAAAAACTCGTACGTGTTAGCCTTCGGTATTATTGAAAATGGTCATTCATGGCTATTTTCGGCAAAATGGGGGTTGTGTGGCCATTGATCATCAACCAGAGGCTCGTACACCTCACCCCACATATGTTTCCTTGCCATAGATCACATTCTTGGATTTCTGGTGGAGACCATTTCTTGGTTAAAAATCCGTACGTGTTAGCCTTTGGTATTTTTGAAAATGGTCATTCATGGCTATTTTCGACAAAAATGGGGGTTGTGTGGCCATTGATCATCGACTAGAGGCTCATACACCTCACCCCACATATGTTTCCTTGCCATAGATCACATTCTTGGATTTCTGGTGCAGACATTTCTTGGTCAAAAATCCGTAGGTGTTAGCCTTCGGTATTATTGAAAATGGTCGTTCATGGCTATTTTCAACAAAAATGGGGGTTGTGTGGCCATTGATCATCGACCAGACGCTCATACACCTCACCCCACATATGTTTCCTTGCCATAGATCACATTCTTGGATTTCTGGTGGAGACCATTTCTTGGTCTAAAATCCGTAGGTGTTAGCCTCTAGTATTATTGAAAATGGTCGCTCATGGCTATTTTCAAGGTCGCTCATGGCTATTTTCATAAAAAATGGGGGTTGTGTGGCCATTTATCATCGACTAGAGGCTCATAAACCTCACCCCACATATGTTTCCTTGCCATAGATTACATTCTTGGATTTCTGGTGGAAACCATTTCTTGGTTAAAAACTCGTACGTGTTAGCCTTCGGTATTATTGAAAATGGTCATTCATGGCTATTTTCGGCAAAATGGGGGTTGTGTGGCCATTGATCATCGACCAGAGGCTCATACACCTCACCCCACATATGTTTCCTTGCCATAGATCACATTCTTGGATTTCTGGTGGAGACCATTTCTTGGTCAAAAATACGTAGGTGTTAGCCTTCGGTATTATTGAAAATGGTCGTTCATGGCTATTTTCGACAAAAATGGGGGTTGTGTGGCCATTGATCATCGACTAGAGGCTCATACACCTCACCCCACATATGTTTCCTTGCCATAGATCACATTCTTGGATTTCTGGTGGAGACCATTTCTTGGTCAAAAATCCGTAGGTGTTAGCCTTCGGTATTATTGAAAATGGTCGTTCATGGCTATTTTCGACAAAAATGGGGGTGTGTGGCCATTGATCATCGACCAGATGCTCATACACCTCACCCCACATATGTTTCCTTGCCATAGATCACATTCTTGGATTTCTGGTGGAGACCATTTCTTGGTCTAAAATCCGCAGGTCTTAGCCTCTAGTATTATTGAAAATGGTCGCTCATGGCTATTTTCATAAAAAATGGGGGTTGTGTGGCCATTTATCATCACCTAGAGGCTCATAAACCTCACCCCACATATGTTTCCTTGCCATAGATCAAATTCTTGGATTTCTGGTGGAGACCATTTCTTGGTTAAAAACTCGTACGTGTTAGCCTTCGGTATTATTGAAAATGGTCGTTCATGGCTATTTTCGGCAAAATGGGGGTTGTGTGGCCATTGATCATCGACCAGAGGATCATACACCTCACCCCACATATGTTTCCTTGCCATAGATCACATTCTTGGATTCCTGGTGGAGACCATTTCTTGGTCAAAAATCCATACGTGTTAGCCTTTGGTATTTTTGAAAATGGTCATTCATGGCTATTTTCGACAAAAATGGGGGTTGTGTGGCCATTGATCATCGACTAGAGGCTCATACACCTCACCCCACATATGTTTCCTTGCCATAGATCACATTCTTGGATTTCTGGTGGAGTCCATTTCTTGGTCAAAAATCCGTAGGTGTTAGCCTTCGGTATTATTGAAAATGGTCGTTCATGGCTATTTTCGACAAAAATGGGGGTTGTGTGGCCATTGATCATCGACCAGACGCTCATACACCTCACCTGTAACACCCACTTTGTAATTTGCTAGAAATAATACCAATAGGGAAACAATTTCTCTTTATGTGAGTTTGATCTTTATGCATCATCATATGTGAACACCATATTTTAGAACAGATAATTATAAAATATATGCCACTAACTCATTGCATCATGTTGAGATTTTTGTTTTGTGTGCATTTTATGACAATATAAAAATAATGTAAAAAGAAATATATTAAAATCCAAAGTGGAATTTGATATCTAAAATGAAAATTCTAGAAATTAGAAAAGAGAAAGAAATATTATAAAATACAAGAAAAATTCATAAATGAATAGATCCTATATTGGTAAGTTCAAATTGAATATATAAACTGAGGATAAACTTGCCACAAAGTTTGAATTTGGATTTAAGTTTGAATTTGAAAAGAAAAATGAAAAAGAAAACAGAAAATATAAAAAGAAAAGGAAAAAGGGACTTACTGGGCCAACTTACCCGTTTTCGGCCCAGCTCCGGACGGTGCCCGCGCGGCCCACTCCTACGCTCGACGCGCGCCGACAAGTGGGGCCCTTTGCCCAGCCTCTCCCGCACGCGCCGACATCCCGGTCCCACCGTCAGCCTCTCCTGCGCGCGCGCTCGGTCGCTGACACCGTGGGGACCAGTCGTCGGGTTCGTCTTCTCCCTGAAACCGAACTCCGCGCGCGAACTCTTCGCAACAGACCATGCCATGCTCGCCTGGAAATCCGGGGTCCCGGTTCCAATTTCCCTCCCTGCGGGCCGTATAAAAGCGGGTGCCAGGGACACCCCCCCCACTCATCCAACATCGCATGCCGGGAAGAACAGATTTCCGCCGCTGCGGCTGATTCGCGTGGGCGGATATCGCCGCCGCCACGGCCATAGCTCTTCTACACTGCCGATCCAAGTCCAAGGTTGCCGCGGGTGTTCGCCAAGCCTTGGGGATTCGGTCGGTGTGGCTTCGCGGCCTGGGGATCGCGCGGGGCCCGTCCAATTTCTCGCCGGAGCTCTTCTTCGCCGCTGCTCCGTGGACTGCACGCACCGCACCATTACCGTCGGTAAGAACCGGTTGCCCACTCTCGCTTTTGGTCACTCATCGCGTAGCACGCGCTAAATCTAAGTTTGCGTCCCGGGGTGGCGATATGGCCATTGCCGGCCATGGTCGCCGCCGTGCGTGGGCGGCGCCATCGTTGTTGAGGTAGCCGAGTCGGGTGCTGGTCAAGACCATTGATCGGGAAGCGAACGGCTCAGATTCAACCGCGCACTCCCCCTTCCGCACTGATGCCCTCGACCGTTGATCCGCGCGTGAACGCTTCAGATTAAAAATCATGCATCGATTCAAGTATTTGGATCCGGACCGTAGAATCTGATCGGACGGTTTGGGATGAGCGCGGAGAATAACACACCTAGATCTAATCGTGGCCACTGACGCTTGATCGGATGGCTGTTATCGCTTGATACCCTTTCGGCCGGGATCTTTTGCTAAAGAGCCCTCCGGTTTTTAGGAAACTAACCCGCCGTCCAGAGAGCACTATTCCCTGGGTCTCGGGTTTCTTGCGCAGAGCCCCCTGGCTTTTCTTATAATTGAGGCCCAGTCCAGAACATAATAAATTCAGAGAAAATAGTTATTAAATAGATTTTTAATATGAAAATAATTACTAGAACTTAATTAATTCATAACTAATTCATTTTAGCTCCAAATTGAGTCATTCCAATTCCTAAAATTTTGTAATAATATTCTTCATCTTTTTGTGCCTCTGTTTTGGCATGAAAAGCTCATTTAAATTTATCTAACACTTAATCTTGTATTAAATACATAAAAGCTACAAAAATTCATAACTTAAAATCTATAACTCCAAATTTAATAATTCTTTTTCCTGTGATCTTATTTTAATATATAGATTATTAATATGTATTTTGCATATATGTTTGGTGTAATGTTAATTTTGCCTATACCATGTATGTTTGTATTGCTACGACTAGCAGTGAGGTCACGAGGATCTGAAGATCATCCTGGTACCTGGATTCTCAAGGCCCAGGCAAGTTGTGCCCTTGATCACTTCTTTTACCCAGCCATGTTCTGATTAATCATAATGATCTGCATAGGTTAATTTTGATGGGACCCAATAGGTTACCCTAGTTTGTCTATCTTTATACCTTGTTTACCACTGAACTTTCTGGGTAGTACTTGCTAGTGCTATATGTGGTTTTGGGTATGGAGATACACTATTCATGGTTACACTTTTGTTATCAGTTGTTATTTATTGTTCATGATGAGATCATTATGTTAATTGGAACATGGAGCGACCACCCGGGAAAACAGTGCTACCACAAGGGTGGTATGGGACGCCCTTGGCTGATTAATTAGGAAAGCTAGTGGAAGACTACCTTACCCGAAAGGGGCAAGGGCAGTAGGGGAGAGGTCAGTGTAGGGAGGCCCTCGGGAGGATTTTGCTGCGATGGCGGTCCTGCAAGGGATTCCTGCACTGGATCTTCCTATAAACTGTAGCGGGTTTTCGGAAGCTAGTGGAACTTTGTAAAGGCCTCGTAGTGGATCCCTAGCCATTCACCTCGGAAGTGTCTAAGGGCTTTGCAAACCCTGGCGACATGGGATACACGACTTATGGGTAAAGATGCGCAACCTCTGCAGAGTGTAAAACTGGTATACTAGCCGTGCTCACGGTCAAGAGCAGCTCGGACCCTCACATGATTAATTTATGGAACTAAATTCAATTTGTCATATGCATTGCATTGCAGGTGATGGTGTTGTTACTTTTATTCTATTACTTAATTGGGTTGGTATTTACTTATACTTAGTAACTGCTAATAAAATTTTGACCAACTTTAAAAGCAATGCTCAGCTCTAACCATCTTCTTTGGTAAGCCTTACACTTCACGTGAGCTCCCACCTTTGGCGAGTTCATGCACATTATTCCCCACAACTTGTTGAGCGATGAACGTATGTGAGCTCACTCTTGCTGTCTCACATACACCACAGGTCAAGAACAGGTACTGCAGGATGATGCTCATGGAGGATGCTGTGATGAGTTCGTGAGGGGTCTAGGTCGTCGTCTCCCAGTCAACTTTGGGTTGCTGGATCGTTGTCTCCTTATAATGTAATTATTTATTTTGTATAGAACTCCTGTTATATATAAAGTTGTGACATTCGATCCTGTGCCACTATACATCATATGTATGAGACTTGGTCCCAGCATACCTGGTGTTTATGTTAACCCCGGGTTTTGGACCCCTAAAATCCGGGTGTTACAGAAGTGGTATCAGAGGAATGTTGACTGTAGGACGAAACCTAGATAGAACTGGACAACCCCTACATACTTATCTTTGCTACTCTGATTCTTCTAAAACTTTTCTTAATCTTTTCTTATCTATTTCCGCTCACTCTGATTACTCTTATCTTTTTCCTTCTAAAGACAAATGTGGATTTCACACTTTGAAATCCTTAACCTAAAGTGACTTTAGGAATAGGAGACCTAATCTTAGGAACAAAAACAAAACTATTTTTATCTATGCACTTGAATGTTTGTTCTTGTGATACATGTCTGATTTGGATTTTTGATTTGAGTGTGATGGGTTGTGGAGTAATGTCCACAATTGCATCTGCATATACACATAGGTATAAGAATATATATATAAAATAACTAGACAAACTAAATTATTCTTCAATAAAGTATCTAGCCTAACAATACCCATCTTATCTTAAAAGATTCTCCCCTATCTTAATAGATTCACCTCATCTTAAAGAAATTCTATCCTACACTCATAGATCTATCTTATCTCAAAAGGTCTTAACTTATCCTAATGTATATAGATCCATCTTATCTTAAAAGATACTCTATTACTATTAATAGATTCATCTTGTCCTGAAAAGATTCTATTCTATCCTAATAAATCCAACTGACCTCAAAAGATTCTACCTTATCCTTATGGATTCATCTTGTCCTAATAAGCATATTTACCCCACCCTAGTAACAACCATGATCTAACCCAAGGTAATTAGATATTATCTAACCTAATCTAGTTACATCCAACCTAAACCAGATTCTATCTAATCTAAATATGACCCAATCTAAAGTGTGTTATTAACAGGTCAGATAATTTGGTTAGACACTGTCTCTACAAACATATCTTAACCTAAATTAATGTCTTACACCAACTCATCCTTGAACAATGGCCTACCTAAAACATATAATCCATCCCATCTTAAAAGATTCTATCATATCCTGATAAAATATATCCTACCCAGGAAAATCTATCTAACTTTAACTAGTCTCATCTAGTCATATCCCATCTAATTTAGATCCCATCTAATCTCATATGATCTAATCTAATGTGGCTACTTAAACATGATAATTAATACTTGTGAAATAGATTAGACCCTCTCCACATGTTTTAACTTAGTTCACCCTACACTAAATAAAAGAATGAGAAATCAACCCAACCAATAGAGTCTTGATGGATTGCATGACCTGTCTATCCCCACCTAACATCAAACAAACTTTTGACCTACATCATGTACCTATATTAACCATATTCCCCAGCCCAATAACATACACTAACTCCTAATCAATGAGACAAGACCGAAGAAGATGATCAACTTCATCAAAGGAGGATGAGCACCAACTCAAGTCTTCAAGGATCAAGTGTGGTCACCAAGATGAGTCAAGATCCACAATCTTGGATGGAGTTTTTCTTATCCTACTCTTTCTTACCCAAACCTATATATGCCCTAAAGACATCTTCTATCTTACATAATAAAGTGGACATACATATAATACCCATGCTCTCCTATCACTTACTAATAATAAAAAGAGGGACCCTTGATTTAGAAATTAAAAGCTAAATTGCAAACCAATCCTTTTGTATTCCCTTTTCTTACAAATCTCGAGGACGAGATTATTTTTAAGGGGGGTAGGATTTGTAACACCCACTTTGTTAATTTGCTAGAAATAATACCAATAGGGAAACAATTTCTCTTTATGTGAGTTTGATCTTTATGCATCATCATATGTGAACACCATATTTTAGAACAGATAATTATAAAATATATGCCACTAACTCATTGCATCATGTTGAGATTTTTGTTTTGTGTGCATTTTATGACAATATAAAAATAATGTAAAAAGAAATATATTAAAATCCAAAGTGGAATTTGATATCTAAAATGAAAATTCTAGAAATTAGAAAAGAGAAAGAAATATTATAAAATACAAGAAAAATTCATAAATGAATAGATCCTATATTGGTAAGTTCAAATTGAATATATAAACTGAGGATAAACTTGCCACAAAGTTTGAATTTGGATTTAAGTTTGAATTTGAAAAGAAAAATGAAAAAGAAAACAGAAAATATAAAAAGAAAAGGAAAAAGGGACTTACTGGGCCAACTTACCCGTTTTCGGCCCAGCTCCGGACGGTGCCCGCGCGGCCCACTCCTACGCTCGACGCGCGCCGACAAGTGGGGCCCTTTGCCCAGCCTCTCCCGCACGCGCCGACATCCCGGTCCCACCGTCAGCCTCTCCTGCGCGCGCGCTCGGTCGCTGACACCGTGGGGACCAGTCGTCGGGTTCGTCTTCTCCCTGAAACCGAACTCCGCGCGCGAACTCTTCGCAACAGACCATGCCATGCTCGCCTGGAAATCCGGGGTCCCGGTTCCAATTTCCCTCCCTGCGGGCCGTATAAAAGCGGGTGCCAGGGACACCCCCCCCACTCATCCAACATCGCATGCCGGGAAGAACAGATTTCCGCCGCTGCGGCTGATTCGCGTGGGCGGATATCGCCGCCGCCACGGCCATAGCTCTTCTACACTGCCGATCCAAGTCCAAGGTTGCCGCGGGTGTTCGCCAAGCCTTGGGGATTCGGTCGGTGTGGCTTCGCGGCCTGGGGATCGCGTGGGGCCCGTCCAATTTCTCGCCGGAGCTCTTCTTCGCCGCTGCTCCGTGGACTGCACGCACCGCACCATTACCGTCGGTAAGAACCGGTTGCCCACTCTCGCTTTTGGTCACTCATCGCGTAGCACGCGCTAAATCTAAGTTTGCGTCCCGGGGTGGCGATATGGCCATTGCCGGCCATGGTCGCCGCCGTGCGTGGGCGGCGCCATCGTTGTTGAGGTAGCCGAGTCGGGTGCTGGTCAAGACCATTGATCGGGAAGCGAACGGCTCAGATTCAACCGCGCACTCCCCCTTCCGCACTGATGCCCTCGACCGTTGATCCGCGCGTGAACGCTTCAGATTAAAAATCATGCATCGATTCAAGTATTTGGATCCGGACCGTAGAATCTGATCGGACGGTTTGGGATGAGCGCGGAGAATAACACACCTAGATCTAATCGTGGCCACTGACGCTTGATCGGATGGCTGTTATCGCTTGATACCCTTTCGGCCGGGATCTTTTGCTAAAGAGCCCTCCGGTTTTTAGGAAACTAACCCGCCGTCCAGAGAGCACTATTCCCTGGGTCTCGGGTTTCTTGCGCAGAGCCCCCTGGCTTTTCTTATAATTGAGGCCCAGTCCAGAACATAATAAATTCAGAGAAAATAGTTATTAAATAGATTTTTAATATGAAAATAATTACTAGAACTTAATTAATTCATAACTAATTCATTTTAGCTCCAAATTGAGTCATTCCAATTCCTAAAATTTTGTAATAATATTCTTCATCTTTTTGTGCCTCTGTTTTGGCATGAAAAGCTCATTTAAATTTATCTAACACTTAATCTTGTATTAAATACATAAAAGCTACAAAAATTCATAACTTAAAATCTATAACTCCAAATTTAATAATTCTTTTTCCTGTGATCTTATTTTAATATATAGATTATTAATATGTATTTTGCATATATGTTTGGTGTAATGTTAATTTTGCCTATACCATGTATGTTTGTATTGCTACGACTAGCAGTGAGGTCACGAGGATCTGAAGATCATCCTGGTACCTGGATTCTCAAGGCCCAGGCAAGTTGTGCCCTTGATCACTTCTTTTACCCAGCCATGTTCTGATTAATCATAATGATCTGCATAGGTTAATTTTGATGGGACCCAATAGGTTACCCTAGTTTGTCTATCTTTATACCTTGTTTACCACTGAACTTTCTGGGTAGTACTTGCTAGTGCTATATGTGGTTTTGGGTATGGAGATACACTATTCATGGTTACACTTTTGTTATCAGTTGTTATTTATTGTTCATGATGAGATCATTATGTTAATTGGAACATGGAGCGACCACCCGGGAAAACAGTGCTACCACAAGGGTGGTATGGGACGCCCTTGGCTGATTAATTAGGAAAGCTAGTGGAAGACTACCTTACCCGAAAGGGGCAAGGGCAGTAGGGGAGAGGTCAGTGTAGGGAGGCCCTCGGGAGGATTTTGCTGCGATGGCGGTCCTGCAAGGGATTCCTGCACTGGATCTTCCTATAAACTGTAGCGGGTTTTCGGAAGCTAGTGGAACTTTGTAAAGGCCTCGTAGTGGATCCCTAGCCATTCACCTCGGAAGTGTCTAAGGGCTTTGCAAACCCTGGCGACATGGGATACACGACTTGTGGGTAAAGATGCGCAACCTCTGCAGAGTGTAAAACTGGTATACTAGCCGTGCTCACGGTCAAGAGCAGCTCGGACCCTCACATGATTAATTTATGGAACTAAATTCAATTTGTCATATGCATTGCATTGCAGGTGATGGTGTTGTTACTTTTGTTCTATTACTTAATTGGGTTGGTATTTACTTATACTTAGTAACTGCTAATAAAATTTTGACCAACTTTAAAAGCAATGCTCAGCTCTAACCATCTTCTTTGGTAAGCCTTACACTTCACGTGAGCTCCCACCTTTGGCGAGTTCATGCACATTATTCCCCACAACTTGTTGAGCGATGAACGTATGTGAGCTCACTCTTGCTGTCTCACATACACCACAGGTCAAGAACAGGTACTGCAGGATGATGCTCATGGAGGATGCTGTGATGAGTTCGTGAGGGGTCTAGGTCGTCGTCTCCCAGTCAACTTTGGGTTGCTGGACCGTTGTCTCCTTATAATGTAATTATTTATTTTGTATAGAACTCCTGTTATATATAAAGTTGTGACATTCGATCCTGTGCCACTATACATCATATGTATGAGACTTGGTCCCAGCATACCTGGTGTTTATGTTAACCCCGGGTTTTGGACCCCTAAAATCCGGGTGTTACATCACCCCACATTTGTTTCCTTGCCATAGATCACATTCTTGGATTTCTGGTGGAGACCATTTCTTGGTCTAAAATCCGTAGGTGTTAGCCTCTAGTATTATTGAAAATGGTCGCTCATGGCTATTTTCAAGGTCGCTCATGGCTATTTTCATAAAAAATGGGGGTTGTGTGGCCATTTATCATCGACTAGAGGCTCATAAACCTCACCCCACATATGTTTCCTTGCCATAGATTACATTCTTGGATTTCTGGTGGAAACCATTTCTTGGTTAAAAACGCGTACGTGTTAGCCTTCGGTATTATTGAAAATGGTCATTCATGGCTATTTTCGGCAAAATGGGGGTTGTGTGGCCATTGATCGTCGACCAGAGGCTCATACACCTCACCCCACATATGTTTCCTTGTCGTAGATCACATTCTTGGATTTCTGGTGGAGACCATTTCTTGGTCAAAAAACCGTAGGTGTTAGCCTTCGATATTATTGAAAATGGTCGTTCATGGCTATTTTCGACAAAAATGGGGGTTGTGTGGCCATTGATCATCGACCAGAGGCTCATACACCTCACCCCACATATGTTTCCTTGCCATAGATCACATTCTTGGATTTCTGGTGGAGACCATTTCTTGGTCAAAAACTCGTACGTGTTAGCCTTCGGTATTATTGAAAATGGTCGTTCATGGCTATTTTCGGCAAAATGGGGGTTCTGTGGCCATTGATCATCGAGCAGAGGCTCGTACACCTCACCCCACATATGTTTCCTTGCCATAGATCACATTCTTGGATTTCTGGTGGAGACCATTTCTTGGTCAAAAATCCGTAGGTGTTAGCCTTCGGTATTATTGAAAATGGTCGTTCATGGCTATTTTCGGCAAAATGGGGGTTCTGTGGCCATTGATCATCGACCAGAGGCTCGTACACCTCACCCCACATATGTTTCCTTGCCATAGATCACATTCTTGGATTTCTGGTGGAGACCATTTCTTGGTCAAAAATCCGTAGGTGTTAGCCTTCGGTATTATTGAAAATGGTCGTTCATGGCTATTTTCGACAAAAATGGGGGTTGTGTGGCCATTGATCATCGACCAGAGGCTCATACACCTCACCCCACATATGTTTCCTCGCCATAGATCACATTCTTGGATTTCTGGTGGAGACCATTTCTTGGTCAAAAATCCGTAGGTCTTAGCCTCTAATATTATTGAAAATGGTCGCTCATGGCTATTTTCGGCAAAATGGGGGTTCTGTGGCCATTGATCGTCGACCAGAGGCTCATACACCTCACCCCACATATGTTTCCTTGTCGTAGATCACATTCTTGGATTTCTGGTGGAGACCATTTCTTGGTCAAAAATCCGTAGGTGTTAGCCTTCGATATTATTGAAAATGGTCGTTCATGGCTATTTTCGACAAAAATGGGGGTTGTGTGGCCATTGATCATCGACCAGAGGCTCATACACCTCACCCCACATATGTTTCCTTGCCATAGATCACATTCTTGGATTTCTGGTGGAGACCATTTCTTGGTCAAAAATCTGTAGGTGTTAGCCTTCGGTATTATTGAAAATGGTCGTTCATGGCTATTTTCGACAAAAATGGGGGTTGTGTGGCCATTGATCATCGACCAGACGCTCATACACCTCACCCCACATATGTTTCTTTGCCATAGATCACATTCTTGGATTTCTGGTGGAGACCATTTCTTGGTCTAAAATCCGTAGGTGTTAGCCTCTAGTATTATTGAAAATGGTCGCTCATGGCTATTTTCAAGGCCACACAACCCCCATTTTTTATGAAAATAGCCATGAGCGACCATTTTCAATAATACTAGAGGCTAAGACCTACGGATTTTTGACCAAGAAATGGTCTCCACCAGAAATCCAAGAATGTGATCTATGGCAAGGAAACATATGTGGGGTGAGGTGTATGAGCCTCTCGTCGATGATCAATGGCCACACAACCCCCATTTTTGTCGAAAATAGCCATGAATGACCATTTACAATAATACTGAAGGCTAACACCTACGGATTTTTGACCAAGAAATGGTCTCCACCAGAAATCCAAGAATGTGATCTATGGCAAGGAAACATATGTGGGGTGAGGTGTATGAGCCTATGGTCGATGATCAATGGCCACACAACCCCCATTTTTGTCGAAAATAGCCATGAACGACCATTTTCAATAATATCGAAGGCTAACACCTACGGATTTTTGACCAAGAAATGGTCTCCACCAGAAATCCAAGAATGTGATCTACGACAAGGAAACATATGTGGGGTGAGGTGTATGAGCCTCTGGTCGACGATCAATGGCCACACAACCCCCATTTTGCCGAAAATAGCCATGAATGACCATTTTCAATAATACCGAAGGCTAACACGTACGAGTTTTTAACCAAGAAATGGTTTCCACCAGAAATCCAAGAATGTAATCTATGGCAAGGAAACATATGTGGGGTGAGGTTTATGAGCCTCTAGTCGATGATAAATGGCCACACAACCCCCATTTTTATGAAAATAGCCATGAGCGACCTTGAAAATAGCCATGAGCGACCATTTTCAATAATACTAGAGGCTAACACCTACGGATTTTAGACCAAGAAATGGTCTCCACCAGAAATCCAAGAATGTGATCTATGGCAAGGAAACATATGTGGGGTGAGGTGTATGAGCGTCTGGTCGATGATCAATGGCCACACAACCCCCATTTTTGTCGAAAATAGCCATGAACGACCATTTTCAATAATACCGAAGGCTAACACCTACGGATTTTTGACCAAGAAATGGTCTCCACCAGAAATCCAAGAATGTGATCTATGGCAAGGAAACATATGTGGGGTGAGATTTATGAGCCTCTAGTCGATGATAAATGGCCACACAACCCCCATTTTTTTATGAAAATAGCCATGAGCGACCATTTTCAATAATATTAGAGGCTAAGACCTACGGATTTTTGACCAAGAAATGGTCTCCACCAGAAATCCAAGAATGTGATCTATGGCAAGGAAACATATGTGGGGTGAGGTGTATGAGCCTCTGGTCGATGATCAATGGCCACACAACCCCCATTTTTGTCGAAAATAGCCATGAATGACCATTTACAATAATACCGAAGGCTAACACCTACGGATTTTTGACCAAGAAATGGTCTCCACCAGAAATCCAAGAATGTGATCTATGGCAAGGAAACATATGTGGGGTGAGGTGTATGAGCCTATGGTCGATGATCAATGGCCACACAACCCCCATTTTTGTCGAAAATAGCCATGAACGACCATTTTCAATAATATCGAAGGCTAACACCTACGGATTTTTGACCAAGAAATGGTCTCCACCAGAAATCCAAGAATGTGATCTACGACAAGGAAACATATGTGGGGTGAGGTGTATGAGCCTCTGGTCGACGATCAATGGCCACACAACCCCCATTTTGCCGAAAATAGCCATGAATGACCATTTTCAATAATACCGAAGGCTAACACGTACGAGTTTTTAACCAAGAAATGGTTTCCACCAGAAATCCAAGAATGTAATCTATGGCAAGGAAACATATGTGGGGTGAGGTTTATGAGCCTCTAGTCGATGATAAATGGCCACACAACCCCCATTTTTATGAAAATAGCCATGAGCGACCTTGAAAATAGCCATTGGCGACCATTTTCAATAATACTAGAGGCTAACACCTACGGATTTTAGACCAAGAAATGGTCTCCACCAGAAATCCAAGAATGTGATCTATGGCAAGGAAACATATGTGGGGTGAGGTGTATGAGCGTCTGGTCGATGATCAATGGCCACACAACCCCCATTTTTGTCGAAAATAGCCATGAACGACCATTTTCAATAATACCGAAGGCTAACACCTACGGATTTTTGACCAAGAAATGGTCTCCACCAGAAATCCAAGAATGTGATCTATGGCAAGGAAACATATGTGGGGTGAGATTTATGAGCCTCTAGTCGATGATAAATGGCCACACAACCCCCATTTTTTTATGAAAATAGCCATGAGCGACCATTTTCAATAATATTAGAGGCTAAGACCTACGGATTTTTGACCAAGAAATGGTCTCCACCAGAAATCCAAGAATGTGATCTATGGCAAGGAAACATATGTGGGGTGAGGTGTATGAGCCTCTGGTCGATGATCAATGGCCACACAACCCCCATTTTTGTCGAAAATAGCCATGAACGACCATTTTCAATAATATCGAAGGCTAACACCTACGGATTTTTGACCAAGAAATGGTCTCCACCAGAAATCCAAGAATGTGATCTATGGCAAGGAAACATATGTGGGGTGAGGTGTACGAGCCTCTGGTCGATGATCAATGGCCACACAACCCCCAATTTTTATGAAAATAGCCATGAGCGACCATTTTCAATAATACTAGAGGCTAAGACCTACGGATTTTTGACCAAGAAATGGTCTCCACCAGAAATCCAAGAATGTGATCTATGGCAAGGAAACATATGTGGGGTGAGGTGTATGAGCCTCTGGTCGATGATCAATGGCCACACAACCCCCATTTTTGTCGAAAATAGCCATGAATGACCATTTACAATAGTACCGAAGGCTAACACCTACAGATTTTTGACCAAGAAATGGTCTCCACCAGAAATCCAAGAATGTGATCTATGGCAAGGAAACATATGTGGGGTGAGGTGTATGAGCCTCTAGTTGATGATCAATGGCCACACAACCCCCATTTTTGTCGAAAATAGCCATGAATGACCATTTTCAAAAATACCAAAGGCTAACACGTACGGATTTTTGACCAAGAAATGGTCTCCACCAGAAATTCAAGAATGTGATCTATGGCAAGGAAACATATGTGGGGTGAGGTGTATGAGCCTCTGGTCGATGATCAATTGCCACACAACCCCCATTTTGTCGAAAATAGCCATGAACGACCATTTTCAATAATACCGAAGGCTAACACCTACGGATTTTTGACCAAGAAATGGTCTCCACCAGAAATCCAAGAATGTGATCTACGACAAGGAAACATATGTGGGGTGAGGTGTATGAGCCTCTGGTCGACGATCAATGGCCACACAACCCCCATTTTGCCGAAAATAGCCATGAATGACCATTTTCAATAATACCGAAGGCTAACACGTACGAGTTTTTAACCAAGAAATGGTTTCCACCAGAAATCCAAGAATGTAATCTATGGCAAGGAAACATATGTGGGGTGAGGTCTATGAGCCTCTAGTCGATGATAAATGGCCACACAACCCCCATTTTTTATGAAAATAGCCATGAGCGACCTTGAAAATAGCCATGAGCGACCATTTTCAATAATACTAGAGGCTAACACCTACGGATTTTAGACCAAGAAATGGTCTCCACCAGAAATCCTAGAATGTGATCTATTGCAAGGAAACATATGGGGGGTGAGGTGGACGAGCCTCTGGTCGATGATCAATGGCCACACAACCCCCATTTTTGTCGAAAATAGCCATGAACGATCATTTACAATAATACCGAAGGCTAACACCTACGGATTTTTGACCAAGAAATGGTCTCCACCAGAAATCCAAGAATGTGATCTATGGCAAGGAAACATATGTGGGGTGAGGTTTATGAGCCTCTAGTCGATGATAAATGGCCACACAACCCCCATTTTTTATGAAAATAGCCATGAGCGACCTTGAAAATAGCCATGAGCGACCATTTTCAATAATACTAGAGGCTAACACCTACGGATTTTAGACCAAGAAATGGTCTCCACCAGAAATCCAAGAATGTGATCTATGGCAAGGAAACATATGTGGGGTGAGGTGTATGAGCGTCTGGTCGATGATCAATGGCCACACAACCCCCATTTTTGTCGAAAATAGCCATGAACGACCATTTTCAATAATACCGAAGGCTAACACCTACGGATTTTTGACCAAGAAATGGTCTCCACCAGAAATCCAAGAATGTGATCTATGGCAAGGAAACATATGTGGGGTGAGGCGTATGAGCCTCTGGTCGATGATCATTGGCCACACAACCCCCATTTTTGTCGAAAATAGCCATGAACGACCATTTTCAATAATATCGAAGGCTAACACCTACGGATTTTTGACCAAGAAATGGTCTCCACCAGAAATCCAAGAATGTGATCTACGACAAGGAAACATATGTGGGGTGAGGTGTATGAGCCTCTGGTCGACGATCAATGGCCACACAACCCCCATTTTGCCGAAAATAGCCATGAATGACCATTTTCAATAATATCGAAGGCTAACACCTACGGATTTTTGACCAAGAAATGGTCTCCACCAGAAATCCAAGAATGTGATCTACGACAAGGAAACATATGTGGGGTGAGGTGTATGAGCCTCTGGTCGACGATCAATGGCCACACAACCCCCATTTTGCCGAAAATAGCCATGAATGACCATTTTCAATAATACCGAAGGCTAACACGTACGAGTTTTTAACCAAGAAATGGTTTCCACCAGAAATCCAAGAATGTAATCTATGGCAAGGAAACATATGTGGGGTGAGGTGTATGAGCCTCTAGTCGATGATAAATGGCCACACAACCCCCATTTTTTATGAAAATAGCCATGAGCGACCTTGAAAATAGCCATGAGCGACCATTTTCAATAATACTAGAGGCTAACACCTACGGATTTTGGACCAAGAAAAGGTCTCCACCAGAAATCCAAGAATGTGATCTATGGCATGGAAACATATGTGGGGTGAGGTGTATGAGCGTCTGGTCGATGATCAATGGCCACACAACCCCCATTTTTGTCGAAAATAGCCATGAACGACCATTTTCAATAATACCGAAGGCTAACACCTACGGATTTTTGACCAAGAAATGGTCTCCACCAGAAATCCAAGAATGTGATCTATGGCAAGGAAACATATGTGGGGTGAGGTGTATGAGCCTCTAGTCGATGATCAATGGCCACACAACCCCCATTTTTGTCGAAAATAGCCATGAATGACCATTTTCAAAAATACCAAAGGCTAACACGTACGGATTTTTGACCAAGAAATGGTCTCCACCAGAAATCCAAGAATGTGATCTATGGCAAGGAAACATATGTGGGGTGAGGTGTACGAGCCTCTGGTCGATGATCAATGGCCACACAACCCCCATTTTTGTCGAAAATAGCCATGAATGACCATTTTCAATAATACCGAAGGCTAACACGTACGAGTTTTTAACCAAGAAATGGTTTCCACCAGAAATCCAAGAATGTAATCTATGGCAAGGAAACATATGTGGGGTGAGGTGTATGAGCCTCTGGTCGATGATCAATGGCCACACAGCCCCCATTTTTTATGAAAATAGCCATGAGCGACCATTTTCAATAATACTAGAGGCTAAGACCTACGGATTTTTAACCAAGAAATGGTCTCCACCAGAAATCCAAGAATGTGATCTACGACAAGGAAACATATGTGGGGTGAGGTGTATGAGCGTCTGGTCGACGATCAATGGCCACACAACCCCCATTTTTGTCGAAAATAGCCATGAACGACCATTTTCAATAATACCAAAGGCTAACACCTACGGATTTTTGACCAAGAAATGGTCGGGGTGAGGTTTACGAGCCTCTGGTCGATGATCAATGGCCACACAACCCCCATTTTTTATGAAAATAGCCATGAGCGACCTTGAAAATAGCCATGAGCGACCATTTTCAATAATACTAGAGGCTAACACCTACGGATTTTAGACCAAGAAATGGTTTCCACCAGAAATCCAAGAATGTGATCTATGGCAAGGAAACATATGTGGGGTTAGGTGTATGAGCCTCTGGTCGACGATCAATGGCCACACAACCCCCATTTTGCCGAAAATAGCCATGAATGACCATTTTCAATAATACCGAAGGCTAACACCTACGGATTTTTGACCAAGAAATGGTCTCCACCAGAAATCCAAGAATGTGATCTATGGCAAGGAAACATATGTGGGGTGAGGTGTATGAGCCTCTGGTCGACGATCAATGGCCACACAACCCTAATTTATGTCGAAAATAGCCATGAACGACCATTTTCAATGACACTGAAGGCTAACACCTACGGATTTTTGACCAAGAAATGGTCTCCACCATAAATCCAAGAATGTGATCTATGGCAAGGAAACATATGTGTAGTGAGGTGTATGAGCCTCTGGTCGAAGATCAATGGCCACACAACCCCCATTTTTGTCGAAAATAGCCATGAATGACCATTTTCAAAAATACCAAAGGCTAACACATTCGGATTTTTGCCCAAGAAATGGTCTCCACCAGAAATCCAAGAATGTGATCTATGGCAAGGAAACATATGTGGGGTGAGGTGTATGAGCCTCTGGTCGATGATCAATTGCCACACAACCCCCATTTTGTCGAAAATAGCCATGAACGACCATTTTCAATAATACCGAAGGCTAACACCTACGGATTTTTGACCAAGAAATGGTCTCCACCATAAATCCAAGAATGTGATCTATGGCAAGGAAACATATGTGTAGTGAGGTGTATGAGCATCTGGTCGATGATCAATGGCCACACAACCCCCATTTTTGTCGAAAATAGCCATGAACGACCATTTTCAATAATACCGAAGGCTAACACCTACGGATTTTTGACCAAGAAATGGTCTCCACCAGAAATCCAAGAATGTGATCTATGGCAAGAAAACATATGTGGGGTGAGGTGTATGAGCCTCTGGTCGATGATCAATGGCCACACAACCCCCATTTTTGTCGAAAATAGCCATGAACGACTATTTTCAATAATATCGAAGGCTAACACCTACGGATTTTTGACCAAGAAATGGTCTCCACCAGAAATCCAAGAATGTGATCTACGACAAGGAAACATATGTGGGGTGAGGTGTATGAGCCTCTGGTCGATGATCAATGGTCACACAACCTCCATTTTCAATCATACCGAAGGGTAACAAGTACGGATTTTTGACCAAGAAATGGTCTCCACCAGAAATCCAAGAATGCGATCTATGGCAAGGAAATATATGTGGGGTGAGGTGTATGAGCGTCTGGTCGATGATCAATGGCCACACAACCCCCATTTTTGTCGAAAATAGCCATGAACGACCATTTTCAATAATACCGAAGGCTAACACCTACGGATTTTTGACCAAGAAATGGTCTCCACCAGAAATCCAAGAATGTGATCTACGACAAGGAAACATATGTGGGGTGAGGTGTATGAGCCTCTGGTCGACGATCAATGGCCACACAACCCCCATTTTGCCGAAAATAGCCATGAACGACCATTTTCAATAATACCGAAGGCTAACACCTACGGATTTTTGACCAAGAAATGGTCTCCACCAGAAATCCAAGAATGTGATCTATGGCAAGGAAACATATGTGGGGTGAGGTGTATGAGCCTCTAGTCGATGATCAATGGCCACACAACCCCCATTTTTGTCGAAAATAGCCATGAATGACCATTTTCAAAAATACCAAAGGCTAACACGTACAGATTTTTGACAAAGAAATGGTCTCCACCAGAAACCAAAGAATGTGATCTATGGCAAGGAAACATATGTGGGGTGAGGTGTATGAGCGTCTGGTCGATGATCAATGGCCACACAACCCCCATTTTTGTCGAAAATAGCCATGAACGACCATTTTCAATAATATCGAAGGCTAACACCTACGGATTTTTGACCAAGAAATGGTCTCCACCAGAAATCCAAGAATGTGATCTACGACAAGGAAACATATGTGGGGTGAGGTGTATGAGCCTCTGGTCGACGATCAATGGCCACACAACCCCCATTTTGCCGAAAATAGCCATGAATGACCATTTTCAATAATACCGAAGGCTAACACGTACGAGTTTTTAACCAAGAAATGGTTTCCACCAGAAATCCAAGAATGTGATCTATGGCAAGGAAACATATGTGGGGTGAGGTGTATGAGCCTCTGGTCGATGATCAATGGCCACACAACCCTAATTTTTGTCGAAAATAGCCATGAACGACCATTTTCAATAATACTAGAGGCTAACACCTACGGATTTTTGACCAAGAAATGGTCTCCACCAGAAATCCAAGAATGTGATCTATGGCAAGGAAACATATGTGGGGTGAGGTGTATGTGCCTCTGGTCGATGATCAATGGCCACACAACCCCCATTTTTGTCGAAATTAGCCATGATCGACCATTTTCAATAATATCGAAGGCTAACACCTACGGATTTTTGACCAAGAAATGGTCTCCACCAGAAATCCAAGAATGTGATCTACGACAAGGAAACATATGTGGGGTGAGGTGTATGAGCCTCTGGTCGACGATCAATGGCCACACAACCCCCAGTTAGCCTTCGATATTATTGAAAATGGTCGTTCATGGCTATTTTCGACAAAAATGGGGGTTGTGTGGCCATTGATCATCGACTAGAGGCTCATACACCTCACCCCACATATGTTTCCTTGCCATAGATCACATTCTTGGATTTCTGGTGGAGACCATTTCTTGGTCAAAAATCCGTACGTGTTAGCCTTCGGTATTATTGAAAATGGTCGTTCATGGCTATTTTCGGCAAAATGGGGGTTATGTGGCCATTGATCATCGACCAGACACTCATACACCTCACCCCACATATGTTTCCTTGCCATAGATCACATTCTTGGATTTCTGGTGGAGACCATTTCTTGGTCTTAAATCCGTAGGTGTTAGCCTCTAGTATTATTGAAAATGGTCGCTCATGGCTATTTTCAAGGAAGCTCATGGCTATTTTCATAAAAAATTGGGGTTGTGTGGCCATTTATCATCGACCAGAGGCTCATAAACCTCACCCCACATATGTTTCCTTGCCATAGATTACATTCTTGGATTTCTGGTGGAAACCATTTCTTGGTTAAAAACTCGTACGTGTTAGCCATCGATATTATTGAAAATAGTCGTTCATGGCTATTTTCGACAAAAATGGGGGTTGTGTGGCCATTGATCATCGACCAGACGCTCATACACCTCACCCCACATATGTTTCCTTGCCATAGATCACATTCTTGGATTTATGGTGGAGACCATTTCTTGGTCAAAAATCCGTAGGTGTTAGCCTTCGGTATTATTGAAAATGGTCGTTCATGGCTATTTTCGACAAAAATGGGGGTTGTGTGGCCATTGATCGTCGACCAGACGCTCATACACCTCACCCCACATATGTTTCCTTGCCATAGATTACATTCTTGGATTTATGGTGGAGACCATTTCTTGGTCAAAAATCCGTAGGTGTTAGCCTTCGGTATTATTGAAAATGGTCGTTCATGGCTATTTTCGGCAAAATGGGGGTTCTGTTGCAATTGATCATCGACCAGAGGCTCGTACACCTCACCCCACATATGTTTCCTTGCCATAGATCACATTCTTGGATTTCTGGTGGAGACCATTTCTTGGGCAAAAATCCGAATGTGTTAGCCTTTGGTATTTTTGAAAATGCTCATTCATGGCTATTTTCGACAAAAATGGGGGTTGTGTGGCCATTGATCTTCGACCAGAGGCTCATACACCTCACTACACATATGTTTCCTTTCCATAGATCACATTCTTGGATTTATGGTGGAGACCATTTCTTGGTCAAAAATCCGTAGGTGTTAGCCTTCAGTGTCATTGAAAATGGTCGTTCATGGCTATTTTCGACAAAAATTAGGGTTGTGTGGCCATTGATCGTCGACCAGAGGCTCATACACCTCACCCCACATATGTTTCCTTGTCATAGATCACATTCTTGGATTTCTGGTGGAGACTATTTCTTGGTCAAAAATCCGTAGGTGTTAGCCTTCGGTATTATTGAAAATGGTCATTCATGGCTATTTTCGGCAAAATGGGGGTTGTGTGGCCATTGATCGTCGACCAGAGGCTCATACACCACACCCCACATATGTTTCCTTGCCATAGATCACATTCTTGGATTTCTGGTGGAAACCATTTCTTGGTCTAAAATCCGTAGGTGTTAGCCTCTAGTATTATTGAAAATGGTCGCTCATGGCTATTTTCAAGGTCGCTCATGGCTATTTTCATAAAAAATGGGGGTTGTGTGGCCATTGATCATCGACCAGAGGCTCGTAAACCTCACCCCGACCATTTCTTGGTCAAAAATCCGTAGGTGTTAGCCTTTGGTATTATTGAAAATGGTCGTTCATGGCTATTTTCGACAAAAATGGGGGTTGTGTGGCCATTGATCGTCGACCAGACGCTCATACACCTCACCCCACATATGTTTCCTTGTCGTAGATCACATTCTTGGATTTCTGGTGGAGACCATTTCTTGGTTAAAAATCCATAGGTCTTAGCCTCTAGTATTATTGAAAATGGTCGCTCATGGCTATTTTCATAAAAAATGGGGGCTGTGTGGCCATTGATCATCGACCAGAGGCGCATACACCTCACCCCACATATGTTTCCTTGCCATAGATTACATTCTCGGATTTCTGGTGGAAACCATTTCTTGGTTAAAAACTCGTACGTGTTAGCCTTCGGTATTATTGAAAATGGTCATTCATGGCTATTTTCGGCAAAAATGGGGGTTGTGTGGCCATTGATCATCGACCAGAGGCTCGTACACCTCACCCCACATATGTTTCCTTGCCATAGATCACATTCTTGGATTTCTGGTGGAGACCATTTCTTGGTCAAAAATCCGTACGTGTTAGCCTTTGGTATTTTTGAAAATGGTCATTCATGGCTATTTTCGACAAAAATGGGGGTTGTGTGGCCATTGATCATCGACTAGAGGCTCATACACCTCACCCCACATATGTTTCCTTGCCATAGATCACATTCTTGGATTTCTGGTGGAGACCATTTCTTGGTCAAAAATCTGTAGGTGTTAGCCTTCAGTATTATTGAAAATGGTCGTTCATGGCTATTTTTGACAAAAATGGGGGTTGTGTGGCCATTGATCATCGACCAGACTCTCATACACCTCACCCCACATATGTTTCCTTGCCATAGATCACATTCTTGGATTTCTGGTGGAGACCTTTTCTTGGTCCAAAATCCGTAGGTGTTAGCCTCTAGTATTATTGAAAATGGTCGCTCATGGCTATTTTCAAGGTTGCTCATGGCTATTTTCATAAAAAATGGGGGTTGTGTGGCCATTTACCATCGACTAGAGGCTCATACACCTCACCCCACATATGTTTCCTTGCCATAGATTACATTCTTGGATTTCTGGTGGAAACCATTTCTTGGTTAAAAACTCGTACGTGTTAGCCTTCGGTATTATTGAAAATGGTCATTCATGGCTATTTTCGGCAAAATGGGGGTTGTGTGGCCATTGATCGTCGACCAGAGGCTCATACACCTCACCCCACATATGTTTCCTTGTCGTAGATCACATTCTTGGATTTCTGGTGGAGACCATTTCTTGGTCAAAAATCCGTAGGTGTTAGCCTTCGATATTATTGAAAATGCTCATTCATGGGTATTTTCGGCAAAATGGGGGTTGTGTGGCCATTGATCGTCGACCAGAGGCTCATACACCTCACCCCACATATGTTTCCTTGTCGTAGATCACATTCTTGGATTTCTGGTGGAGACCATTTCTTGGTCAAAAATCCGTAGGTGTTAGCCTTCGATATTATTGAAAATCGTCGTTCATGGCTATTTTCGACAAAAATGGGAGTTGTGTGGCCAATGATCATCGACCAGAGGCTCATACACCTCACCCCACATATGTTTCCTTGCCATAGATCACATTCTTGGATTTCTGGTGGAGACCATTTCTTGGTCAAAAATCCGTAGGTGTTAGCCTTCGGTATTATTGAAAATGGTCGTTCATGGCTATTTTCGACCAAAATGGTGGTTGTGTGGCCATTGATCATCGACCAGACGCTCATACACCTCACCCCACATATGTTTCCTTGCCATAGATCACATTCTTGGATTTCTGGTGGAGACCATTTCTTGGTCTAAAATCCGTAGGTGTTAGCCTCTAGTATTATTGAAAATGGTCGCTCATGGCTATTTTCAAGGTCGCTCATGGCTATTTTCATAAAAAATGGGGGTTGTGTGGCCATTTATCATCGACTAGAGGCTCATAAACCTCACCCCACATATGTTTCCTTGCCATAGATCACATTCTTGATTTCTGGTGGAGACCATTTCTTGGTCAAAAATCCGTAGGTGTTAGCCTTCGGTATTATTGTAAATGATCGTTCATGGCTATTTTCGACAAAAATGGGGGTTGTGTGGCCATTGATCATCGACCAGAGGCTCGTCCACCTCACCCCCCATATGTTTCCTTGCAATAGATCACATTCTAGGATTTCTGGTGGAGACCATTTCTTGGTCTAAAATCCGTAGGTGTTAGCCTCTAGTATTATTGAAAATGGTCGCTCATGGCTATTTTCAAGGTCGCTCATGGCTATTTTCATAAAAATGGGGGTTGTGTGGCCATTTATCATCGACTAGAGGCTCATAGACCTCACCCCACATATGTTTCCTTGCCATAGATTACATTCTTGGATTTCTGGTGGAAACCATTTCTTGGTTAAAAACTCGTACGTGTTAGCCTTCGGTATTATTGAAAATGGTCATTCATGGCTATTTTCGGCAAAATGGGGGTTGTGTGGCCGTTGATCGTCGACCAGAGGCTCATACACCTCACCCCACATATGTTTCCTTGTCGTAGATCACATTCTTGGATTCCTGGTGGAGACCATTTCTTGGTCAAAAATCCGTAGGTGTTAGCCTTCGGTATTATTGAAAATGGTCGTTCATGGCTATTTTCGACAAAATGGGGGTTGTGTGGCAATTGATCATCGACCAGAGGCTCATACACCTCACCCCACATATGTTTCCTTGCCATAGATCACATTCTTGGATTTTCTGGTGGAGACCATTTCTTGGTCAAAAATGCGTACGTGTTAGCCTTTGGTATTTTTGAAAATGGTCATTCATGGCTATTTTCGACAAAAATGGGGGTTGTGTGGCCATTGATCATCGACTAGAGGCTCATACACCTCACCCCACATATGTTTCCTTGCCATAGATCACATTCTTGGATTTCTGGTGGAGACCATTTCTTGGTCAAAAATCCGTAGGTGTTAGCCTTCGGTATTATTGTAAATGGTCATTCATGGCTATTTTCGACAAAAATGGGGGTTGTGTGGCCATTGATCATCGACCAGAGGCTCATACACCTCACCCCACATATGTTTACTTGCCATAGATCACATTCTTGGATTTCTGGTGGAGACCATTTCTTGGTCAAAAATCCGTAGGTCTTAGCCTCTAGTATTATTGAAAATGGTCTCTCATGGCTATTTTCATAAAAATTGGGGGTTGTGTGGCCATTGATCATCGACCAGAGGCTCGTACACCTCACCCCACATATGTTTCCTTGCCATAGATCACATTCTTGGATTTCTGGTGGAGACCATTTCTTGGTCAAAAATCCGTAGGTGTTAGCCTTCGATATTATTGAAAATGGTCGTTCATGGCTATTTTCGACAAAAATGGGGGTTGTGTGGCCATTGATCATCGACCAGAGGCTCATACACCTCACCCCACATATGTTTCCTTGCCATAGATCACATTCTTGGATTTCTGGTGGAGACCATTTCTTGGTCAAAAATCCGTAGGTCTTAGCCTCTAATATTATTGAAAATGGTCGCTCATGGCTATTTTCATAAAAAAATGGGGGTTGTGTGGCCATTTATCATCGACTAGAGGCTCATAAATCTCACCCCACATATGTTTCCTTGCCATAGATCACATTCTTGGATTTCTGGTGGAGACCATTTCTTGGTCAAAAATCCGTAGGTGTTAGCCTTCGGTATTATTGAAAATGGTCGTTCATGGCTATTTTCGACAAAAATGGGGGTTGTGTGGCCATTGATCATCGACCAGACGCTCATACACCTCACCCCACATATGTTTCCTTGCCATAGATCACATTCTTGGATTTCTGGTGGAGACCATTTCTTGGTCTAAAATCCGTAGGTGTTAGCCTCTAGTATTATTGAAAATGGTCGCTCATGGCTATTTTCAAGGTCGCTCATGGCTATTTTCATAAAAATGGGGGTTGTGTGGCCATTTATCATCGACTAGAGGCTCATAAACCTCACCCCACATATGTTTCCTTGCCATAGATTACATTCTTGGATTTCTGGTGGAAACCATTTCTTGGTTAAAAACTCGTACGTGTTAGCCTTCGGTATTATTGAAAATGGTCATTCATGGCTATTTTCGGCAAAATGGGGGTTGTGTGGCCATTGATCGTCGACCAGAGGCTCATACACCTCACCCCACATATGTTTCCTTGTCGTAGATCACATTCTTGGATTTCTGGTGGAGACCATTTCTTGGTCAAAAATCCATAGGTGTTAGCCTTCGATATTATTGAAAATGGTCGTTCATGGCTATTTTCGACAAAAATGGGGGTTGTGTGGCCATTGATCATCGACCATAGGCTCATACACCTCACCCCACATATGTTTCCTTGCCATAGATCACATTCTTGGATTTCTGGTGGAGACCATTTCTTGGTCAAAAATTCGTAGGTGTTAGCCTTCGGTATTATTGTAAATGGTCATTCATGGCTATTTTCGACAAAAATGGGGGTTGTGTGGCCATTGATCATCGACGAGAGGCTCATACACCTCACCCTACATATGTTTCCTTGCCATAGATCACATTCTTGGATTTCTGGTGGAGACCATTTTTTGGTCAAAAATCCGTAGGTCTTTGCCTCTAGTATTATTGAAAATGGTCGCTCATGGCTATTTTCATAAAAAATGGAGGTTGTGTGGCCATTGATCATCGACCAAGCCATGAACGACCATTTTCAAAAATACCAAAGGCTAACACGTACGGATTTTTGACCAAGAAATGGTCTCCACCAGAAATCCAAGAATGTGATCTATGGCAAGGAAACATATGTGGGGTGAGGTTTATGAACCTCTAGTCGATGAAAATGGCCACACAACCCCCATTTTTTATGAAAATAGCCATGAGCGACCTTGAAAATAGCCATGAGCGACCATTTTCAATAATACTAGAGGCTAACACCTACGGATTTTAGACCAAGAAATGGTCTCCACCAGAAATCCAAGAATGTGATCTATGGCAAGGAAACATATGTGGGGTGAGGTGTATGAGCGTCTGGTCGATGATCAATGGCCACACAACCCCCATTTTTGTCGAAAATAGCCATGAACGACCATTTTCAATAATACCGAAGGCTAACACCTACAGATTTTTGACCAAGAAATGGTCTCCACCAGAAATCCAAGAATGTGATCTATGGCAAGGAAACATATGTGGGGTGAGGTGTATGAGCCTCTGGTCGATGATCAATGGCCACACAACCCCCATTTTTGTCGAAAATAGCCATGAACGACCATTTTCAATAATATCGAAGGCTAACACCTACGGATTTTTGACCAAGAAATGGCCTCCACCAGAAATCCAAGAATGTGATCTACGACAAGGAAACATATGTGGGGTGAGGTGTATGAGCCTCTGGTCGATGATCAATGGCCACAGAACCCCCATTTTGCCGAAAATAGCCATGAGCGACCATTTTCAATAATATTAGAGGCTAAGACCTACGGATTTTTGACCAAGAAATGGTCTCCACCAGAAATCCAAGAATGTGATCTATGGCGAGGAAACATATGTGGGGTGAGGTGTATGAGCCTCTGGTCGATGATCAATGGCCACACAACCCCCATTTTTGTCGAAAATAGCCATGAACGACCATTTTCAATAATACCGAAGGCTAACACCTACGGATTTTTGACCAAGAAATGGTCTCCACCAGAAATCCAAGAATGTGATCTATGGCAAGGAAACATATGTGAGGTGAGGTGTACGAGCCTCTGGTCGATGATCAATGGCCACAGAACCCCCATTTTGCCGAAAATAGCCATGAACGACAATTTTCAATAATACCGAAGGCTAACACCTACGGATTTTTGACCAAGAAATGGTCTCCACCAGAAATCCAAGAATGTGATCTATGGCAAGGAAACATATGTGGGGTGAGGTGTACGAGCCTCTGGTCGAAGATCAATGGCCACAGAACCCCCATTTTGCCGAAAATAGCCATGAACGACCATTTTCAATAATACCGAAGGCTAACACGTACAAGTTTTTGACCAAGAAATGGTCTCCACCAGAAATCCAAGAATGTGATCTATGGCAAGGAAACATATGTGGGGTGAGGTGTATGAGCCTCTGGTCGATGATCAATGGCCACACAACCCCCATTTTTGTCGAAAATATCCATGAACGACCATTTTCAATAATATCGAAGGCTAACACCTACGGTTTTTTGACCAAGAAATGGTCTCCACTAGAAATCCAAGAATGTGATCTCCGACAAGGAAACATATGTGGGGTGAGGTGTATGAGCCTCTGGTCGACGATCAATGGCCACACAACCCCCATTTTGCCGAAAATAGCCATGAATGACCATTTTCAATAATACCGAAGGCTAACACGTACGCGTTTTTAACCAAGAAATGGTTTCCACCAGAAATCCAAGAATGTAATCTATGGCAAGGAAACATATGTGGGGTGAGGTTTATGAGCCTCTAGTCGATGATAAATGGCCACACAACCCCCATTTTTTATGAAAATAGCCATGAGCGACCTTGAAAATAGCCATGAGCGACCATTTTCAATAATACTAGAGGCTAACACCTACGGATTTTAGACCAAGAAATGGTCTCCACCAGAAATCCAAGAATGTGATCTATGGCAAGGAAACAAATGTGGGGTGAGGTGTATGAGCGTCTGGTCGATGATCAATGGCCACACAACCCCCATTTTTGTCGAAAATAGCCATGAACGACCATTTTCAATAATACCGAAGGCTAACACCTACGGATTTTTGACCAAGAAATGGTCTCCACCAGAAATCCAAGAATGTGATCTATGGCAAGGAAACATATGTGGGGTGAGGTGTATGAGCCTCTAGTCGATGATCAATGGCCACACAACCCCCATTTTTGTCGAAAATAGCCATGAATGACCATTTTCAAAAATACCAAAGGCTAACACGTATGGATTTTTGACCAAGAAATCGTCTCCACCAGGAATCCAAGAATGTGATCTATGGCAAGGAAACATATGTGGGGTGAGGTGTATGATCCTCTGGTCGATGATCAATGGCCACACAACCCCCATTTTGCCGAAAATAGCCATGAACGACCATTTTCAATAATACCGAAGGCTAACACGTACGAGTTTTTAACCAAGAAATGGTCTCCACCAGAAATCCAAGAATGTGATCTATGGCAAGGAAACATATGTGGGGTGAGGTGTATGAGCCTCTAGTCGATGATCAATGGCCACACAACCCCCATTTTTGTCGAAAATAGCCATGAACGACCATTTTCAATAATACCGAAGGCTAACACCTACAGATTTTTGACCAAGAAATGGTCTCCACCAGAAATCCAAGAATGTGATCTATGGCAAGGAAACATATGTGGGGTGAGGTGTATGAGCCTCTAGTCGATGATCAATGGCCACACAACCCCCATTTTTGTCGAAAATAGCCATGAACGACCATTTTCAATAATACCGAAGGCTAACACCTACGGATTTTCGACCAAGAAATGGTCTCCACCAGAAATCCAAGAATGTGATCTATGGCAAGGAAACATATGTGGGGTGAGGTGTATGAGCCTCTGGTCGATGATCAATGGCCACACAACCCCCATTTTGCCGAAAATAGCCATGAATGACCATTTTCAATAATACCGAAGGCTAACACGTACGAGTTTTTAACCAAGAAATGGTTTCCACCAGAAATCCAAGAATGTAATCTATGGCAAGGAAACATATGTGGGGTGAGGTTTATGAGCCTCTAGTCGATGATAAATGTCCACACAACCCCCATTTTTTATGAAAATAGCCATGAGCGACCTTGAAAATAGCCATGAGCGACCATTTTCAATAATACTAGAGGCTAACACCTACGGATTTTAGACCAAGAAATGGTCTCCACCAGAAATCCAAGAATGTGATCTATGGCAAGGAAACATATGTGGGGTGAGGTGTATGAGCGTCTGGTCGATGATCAATGGCCACACAACCCCCATTTTTGTCGAAAATAGCCATGAACGACCATTTTTAATAATACCGAAGGCTAACACCTACGGATTTTTGACCAAGAAATGTCTGCACCAGAAATCCAAGAATGTGATCTATGGCAAGGAAACATATGTGGGGTGAGGTGTATGAGCCTCTAGTCGATGATCAATGGCCACACAACCCCCATTTTTGTCGAAAATAGCCATGAATGACCATTTTCAAAAATACCGAAGGCTAACACCTACGGATTTTTGACCAAGAAATGGTCTCCACCAGAAATCCAAGAATGTGATCTATGGCAAGGAAACATATGTGGGGTGAGGTGTATGAGCCTCTAGGTCGATGATCAATGGCCACACAACCCCCATTTTTGTCGAAAATAGCCATGAATGACCATTTTCAATAATACCGAAGGCTAACACGTACGGATTTTTAACCAAGAAATGGTCTCCACCAGAAATCCAAGAATGTGATCTATGGCAAGGAAACATATGTGGGGTGAGGTGTATGAGCCTCTGGTCGATGATCAATGGCCACACAACCCCCATTTTGCCGAAAATAGCCATGAAGCGACCATTTTCAATAATACCGAAGGCTAACACGTACGAGTTTTTAACCAAGAAATGGTCTCCACCAGAAATCCAAGAATGTGATCTATGGCAAGGAAACATATGTGGGGTGAGGTGTATGAGCCTCTAGGTCGATGATCAATGGCCACACAACCCCCATTTTTGTCGAAAATAGCCATGAACGACCATTTTCAATAATACCGAAGGCTAACACCTACGGATTTTTGACCAAGAAATGGTCTCCACTAGAAATCCAAGAATGTGATCTATGGCAAGGAAACATATGTGGGGTGAGGTGTATGAGCCTCTGGTCGACGATCAATGGCCACACAACCCTAATTTTTGTCGAAAATAGCCATGAACGACCATTTTCAATGACACTGAAGGCTAACACCTACGGATTTTTGACCAAGAAATGGTCTCCACCATAAATCCAAGAATGTGATCTATGGCAAGGAAACATATGTGTAGTGAGGTGTATGAGCCTCTGGTCGAAGATCAATGGCCACACAACCCCCATTTTTGTCGAAAATAGCCATGAATGACCATTTTCAAAAATACCAAAGGCTAATACGTACGGATTTTTGACGAAGAAATGGTCTCCACCAGAAATCCAAGAATGTGATCTATGGCAAGGAAACATATGTGGGGTGAGGTGTACGAGCCTCTGGTCGATAATGAATGGTCACACAACCCCCATTTTGCCGAAAATAGCCATGAACGACCATTTTCAATAATACCGAAGGCTAACACGTACGAGTTTTTAACCAAGAAATGGTCTCCACCAGAAATCCAAGAATGTGATCTATGGCAAGGAAACATATGTGGGGCGAGGTTTATGAGCCTCTAGTCGATGATAAATGGCCACACAACCCCCATTTTTTATGAAAATAGCCATTAGCGACCTTGAAAATAGCCCTGAGCGACCATTTTCAATAATACTAGAGGCTAACACCTATGGATTTTAGACCAAGAAATGGTCTCCACCAGAAATCCAAGAATGTGATCTATGACAAGGAAACATATGTGGGGTGAGGTGTATGAGCGTCTGGTCGATGATCAATGGCCACACAACCCCCATTTTTGTCGAAAATAGCCATGAACGACCATTTTCAATAATACCGAAGGCTAACACCTACGGATTTTTGACCAAGAAATGGTCTCCACCAGAAATCCAAGAATGTGATATATGGCAAGGAAACATATGTGGGGTGAGGTGTATGAGCCTCTGGTCGATGATCAATGGCCACACAACCCCCATTTTTGTCGAAAATAGCCATGAACGACCATTTTCAATAATACCGAAGGCTAACACCTACGGATTTTTGACCAAGAAATGGTCTCCACCAGAAATCCAAGAATGTGATCTATGGCAAGGAAACATATGTGGGGTGAGGTGTATGAGCGTCTGGTCGATGATCAATGGCCACACAACCCCCATTTTTGTCGAAAATAGCCATGAATGACCATTTACAATAATACCGAAGGCTAACACCTACGGATTTTTGACCAAGAAATGGTCTCCACCAGAAATCCAAGAATGTGATCTATGGAAAGGAAACATATGTGGGGTGAGGTGTACGAGCCTTTGGTCGATGATCAATGGCCACAGAACCCCCATTTTGCCGAAAATAGCCATGAACGACCATTTTCAATAATACCGAAGGCTAACACGTACGAGTTTTTGACCAAGAAATGGTCTCCACCAAAAATCCAAGAATGTGATCTATGGCAAGGAAACATATGTGGGGTGAGGTGTACGAGCCTCTAGTTGATGATCAATGGCCACACAACCCCCATTTTGCCGAAAATAGCCATGAATGACCATTTTCAATAATACCGAAGGCTAACACGTACGAGTTTTTAACCAAGAAATGGTTTCCACCAGAAATCCAAGAATGTAATCTATGGCAAGGAAACATATGTGGGGTGAGGTTTATGAGCCTCTAGTCGATGATAAATGGCCACACAACCCCCATTTTTTATGAAAATAGCCATGAGCGACCTTGAAAATAGCCATGAGCGACCATTTTCAATAATACAAGAGGATAACACCTACGGATTTTAGACCAAGAAATGGTCTCCACCAGAAATCCAAGAATGTGATCTATGGCAAGGAAACATATGTGGGGTGAGGTGTATGAGCGTCTGGTCGATGATCAATGGCCACACAACCCCCATTTTTGTCGAAAATAGCCATGAACGACCATTTTCAATAATACCGAAGGCTAACACCTACGGATTTTTGACCAAGAAATGGTCTCCACCAGAAATCCAAGAATGTGATCTATGGCAAGGAAACATATGTGGGGTGAGGTGTATGAGCCTCTGGTCGACGATCAATGGCCACACAACCCCCATTTTGCCGAAAATAGCCATGAATGACCATTTTCAATAATACCGAAGGCTAACACGTACGAGTTTTTAACCAAGAAATGGTTTCCACCAGAAATCCAAGAATGTAATCTATGGCAAGGAAACATATGTGGGGTGAGGTTTATGAGCCTCTAGTCGATGATAAATGGCCACACAACCCCCATTTTTTATGAAAATAGCCATGAGCGACCTTGAAAATAGCCATGAGCGACCATTTTCAATAATACTAGAGGCTAACACCTACGGATTTTAGACCAAGAAATGGTCTCCACCAGAAATCCAAGAATGTGATCTATGGCAAGGAAACATATGTGGGGTGAGGTGTACGAGCCTCTGGTCGACAATGAATGGCCACACAACCCCCATTTTGCCGAAAATAGCCATGAACGACCATTTTCAATAATACCGAAGGCTAACACGTATGAGTTTTTAACCAAGAAATGGTCTCCACCAGAAATCCAAGAATGTGATCATTGGCAAGGAAACATATGTGGGGCGAGGTTTATGAGCCTCTAGTCGATGATAAATGGCCACACAACCCCCATTTTTTATGAAAATAGCCATGAGCGACCTTGAAAATAGCCATGAGTGACCATTTTCAATAATACTAGAGGCTAACACCTATGGATTTTAGACCAAGAAATGGTCTCCACCAGAAATCCAAGAATGTGATCTATGGCAAGGAAACATATGTGGGGTGAGGTGTATGAGCGTCTGGTCGATGATCAATGGCCACACAACCCCCATTTTTGTCGAAAATAGCCATGAACGACCATTTTCAATAATACCGAAGGCTAACACCTACGGATTTTTGACCAAGAAATGGTCTCCACCAGAAATCCAAGAATGTGATCTATGGCAAGGAAACATATGTGGGGTGAGGTGTATGAGCCTCTGGTCGATGATCAATGGCCACACAACCCCCATTTTTGTCGAAAATAGCCATGAACGACCATTTTCAATAATACCGAAGGCTAACACCTACGAATTTTTGACCAAGAAATGGTCTCCACCAGAAATCCAAGAATGTGATCTATGGCAAGGAAACATATGTGGGGTGAGGTGTATGAGCGTCTGGTCGATGATCAATGGCCACACAACCCCCATTTTTGTCGAAAATAGCCATGAATGACCATTTACAATAATACCGAAGGCTAACACCTACGGATTTTTGACCAAGAAATGGTCTCCACCAGAAATCCAAAAATGTGATCTATGGAAAGGAAACATATGTGGGGTGAGGTGTACGAGCCTCTGGTCGATGATCAATGGCCACAGAACCCCCATTTTGCCGAAAATAGCCATGAACGACCATTTTCAATAATACCGAAGGCTAACACGTACGAGTTTTTGACCAAGAAATGGTCTCCACCAAAAATCCAAGAATGTGATCTATGGCAAGGAAACATATGTGGGGTGAGGTGTATGAGCGTCTGGTCAATGATCAATGGCCACACAACCCCCATTTTTGTCGAAAATAGCCATGAATGACCATTTACAATAATACCGAAGGCTAACACCTACGGATTTTTGACCAAGAAATGGTCTCCACCAGAAATCCAAGAATGTGATCTATGGCAAGGAAACATATGTGTGGTGAGGTGTATGAGCCTCTGGTCGACGATCAATGGCCACACAACCCTAATTTTTGTCGAAAATAGCCATGAACGACCATTTTCAATGACACTGAAGGCTAACACCTACGGATTTTTGACCAAGAAATGGTCTCCACCATAAATATAAGAATGTGATCTATGGCAAGGAAACATATGTGGGGTGAGGTGTATGAGCCTCTGGTCGATGATCAATGGCCACACAACCCCCATTTTTGTCGAAAATAGCCATGAACGACCATTTTCAATAATATCGAAGGCTAACACCTACGGATTTTTGACCAAGAAATGGTCTCCACCAGAAATCCAAGAATGTGATCTACGACAAGGAAACATATGTGGGGTGAGGTGTATGAGCCTCTGGTCGACGATCAATGGCCACACAACCCCTATTTTGCCGAAAATAACCATGAATGACCATTTTCAATAATACCGAAGGCTAACACGTACGAGTTTTTAACCAAGAAATGGTTTCCACCAGAAATCCAAGAATGTAATCTATGGCAAGGAAACATATGTGGGGTGAGGTTTATGAGCCTCTAGTCGATGATAAATGGCCACACAACCCCCATTTTTTATGAAAATAGCCATGAGCGACCTTGAAAATAGCCATG
Source organism: Zea luxurians (assembly GCA_029449295.1). NCBI lineage: Eukaryota > Viridiplantae > Streptophyta > Magnoliopsida > Poales > Poaceae > Zea > Zea luxurians. Next base: position 115,368 of record JAOPSE010001688.1, read on the forward strand.
AGCGACCATTTTCAATAATACTAGAGGCTAACACCTACGGATTTTAGACCAAGAAATGGTCTCCACCAGAAATCCAAGAATGTGATCTATGGCAAGGAAACATATGTGGGGTGAGGTGTATGAGCGTCTGGTCGATGATCAATGGCCACACAACCCCCATTTTTGTCGAAAATAGCCATGAACGACCATTTTCAATAATACCGAAGGCTAACACCTACGGATTTTTGACCAAGAAATGGTCTCCACCAGAAATCCAAGAATGTGATCTATGGCAAGGAAACATATGTGGGGTGAGGTGTATGAGCCTCTGGTCGACGATCAATGGCCACACAACCCTAATTTTTGTCGAAAATAGCCATGAACGACCATTTTCAATGACACTGAAGGCTAACACCTACGGATTTTTGACCAAGAAATGGTCTCCACCATAAATCCAAGAATGTGATCTATGGCAAGGAAACATATGTGTAGTGAGGTGTATGAGCCTCTGGTCGAAGATCAATGGCCACACAACCCCCATTTTTGTCGAAAATAGCCATGAATGACCATTTTCAAAAATACCAAAGGCTAACACATTCGGATTTTTGCCCAAGAAATGGTCTCCACCAGAAATCCAAGAATGTGATCTATGGCAAGGAAACATATGTGGGGTGAGGTGTACGAGCCTCTGGTCGATGATCAATGGCCACAGAACCCCCATTTTACCGAAAATAGCCATGAATGACCATTTTCAATAATACCGAAGGCTAACACGTACGAGTTTTTGACCAAGAAATGGTCTCCACCAAAAATCCAAGAATGTGATCTATGGCAAGGAAACATATGAGGGGTGAGATTTATGAGCCTCTAGTCGATGATAAATGGCCACACAACCCCCATTTTTTATGAAAATAGCCATGAGCGACCATTTTCAATAATATTAGAGGCTAAGACCTACGGATTTTTGACCAAGAAATGGTCTCCACCAGAAATCTAAGAATGTGATCTATGGCAAGGAAACATATGTGGGGTGAGGTGTATGAGCCTCTGGTCGATGATCAATGGCCACACAACCCACATTGTTGTCGAAAATAGCCATGAATGACCATTTACAATAATACCGAAGGCTAACACCTACGGATTTTTGACCAAGAAATGGTCTCCACCAGAAATCCAAGAATGTGATCTATGGCAAGGAAACATATGTGGGGTGAGGTGTATGAGCCTCTGGTCGATGATCAATGGCCACACAACCCCCATTTTTGTCGAAAATGGCCATGAACGACCATTTTCAATAATATCGAAGGCTAACACCTACGGATTTTTGACCAAGAAATGGTCTCCACCAGAAATCTAAGAATGTGATCTATGGCAAGGAAACATATGTGGGGTGAGGTGTATGAGCCTCTGGTCGATGATCAATGGCCACACAACCCACATTGTTGTCGAAAATAGCCATGAATGACCATTTACAATAATACCGAAGGCTAACACCTACGGATTTTTGACCAAGAAATGGTCTCCACCAGAAATCCAAGAATGTGATCTATGGCAAGGAAACATATGTGGGGTGAGGTGTATGAGCCTCTGGTCGATGATCAATGGCCACACAACCCCCATTTTTGTCGAAAATAGGCCATGAACGACCATTTTCAATAATATCGAAGGCTAACACCTACGGATTTTTGACCAAGAAATGGTCTCCACCAGAAATCCAAGAATGTGATCTATGGCAAGGAAACATATGTGGGGTGAGGTGTATGAGCCTCTGGTCGACGATCAATGGCCACACAACCCCCATTTTTGTCGAAAATAGCCATGAATGACCATTTTCAATAATACCGAAGGCTAACACGTACGGATTTTTGACCAAGAAATGGTTCTCCACCAGAAATCCAAGAATGTGAATCTATGGCAAGGAAACATATGTGGGGTGAGGTGTACGAGCCTCTGGTCGATGAATCAATGGCCACACAACCCCCATTTTGCCGAAAATAGCCATGAACGACCATTTTCAATAATACCGAAGGCTAACACGTACGAGTTTTTGACCAAGAAATGGTCTCCACCAGAAATCCAAGAATGTGATCTATGGCAAGGAAACATATGTGGGGTGAGGATTTATGAGCCTCTAGTCGATGATAAATGGCCACACAACCCCCATTTTTTATGAAAATAGCCATTAGCGACCTTGAAAATAGCCCTGAGCGACCATTTTCAATAATACTAGAGGCTAAGCACCTACTGGATTTTAGACCAAGAAATGGTCTCCACCAGAAATCCAAGAATGTGATCTATGACAAGGAAACATATGTGGGGTGAGGTGTATGAGCGTCTGGTCGATGATCAATGGCCACACAACCCCCATTTTTGTCGAAAATAGCCATGAACTGACCATTTTACAATAATACCGAAGGCTAACACCTACGGATTTTTGACCAAGAAATGGTCTCCACCAGAAATCCAAGAATGTGATCTATGGCAAGGAAACATATGTGGGGTGAGGTGTATGAGCCTCTGGTCGATGATCAATGGCCACACAACCCCCATTTTTGTCGAAAATAGCCATGAACGACCATTTTCAATAATACCGAAGGCTAACACCTACGGATTTTTGACCAAGAAATGGTCTCCACCAGAAATCCAAGAATGTGATCTATGGCAAGGAAACATATGTGGGGTGAGGTGTATGAGCGTCTGGTCGATGATCAATGGCCACACAACCCCCATTTTTGTCGAAAATAGCCATGAATGACCATTTACAATAATACCGAAGGCTAACACCTACGGATTTTTGACCAAGAAATGGTCTCCACCAGAAATCCAAGAATGTGATCTATGGAAAGGAAACATATGTGGGGTGAGGTGTACGAGCCTTTGGTCGATGATCATTGGCCACAGAACCCCCATTTTGCCGAAAATAGCCATGAACGACCATTTTCAATAATACCGAAGGCTAACACGTACGAGTTTTTGACCAAGAAATGGTCTCCACCAAAAATCCAAGAATGTGATCTATGGCAAGGAAACATATGTGGGGTGAGGTGTACGAGCCTCTAGTTGATGATCAATGGCCACACAACCCCCATTTTGCCGAAAATAGCCATGAATGACCATTTTCAATAATACCGAAGGCTAACACGTACGAGTTTTTAACCAAGAAATGGTTTCCACCAGAAATCCAAGAATGTAATCTATGGCAAGGAAACATATGTGGGGTGAGGTTTATGAGCCTCTAGTCGATGATAAATGGCCACACAACCCCCATTTTTTATGAAAATAGCCATGAGCGACCTTGAAAATAGCCATGAGCGACCATTTTCAATAATACAAGAGGATAACACCTACGGATTTTAGACCAAGAAATGGTCTCCACCAGAAATCTAAGAATGTGATCTATGGCAAGGAAACATATGTGGGGTGAGGTGTATGAGCGTCTGGTCGATGATCAATGGCCACACAACCCCCATTTTTGTCGAAAATAGCCATGAACGACCATTTTCAATAATACCGAAGGCTAACACCTACGGATTTTTGACCAAGAAATGGTCTCCACCAGAAATCCAAGAATGTGATCTATGGCAGGGAAACATATGTGGGGTGAGGTGTATGAGCCTCTGGTCGACGATCAATGGCCACACAACCCTATTTTTTGTCGAAAATAGCCATGAACGACCATTTTCAATGACACTGAAGGCTAACACCTACGGATTTTTGACCAAGAAATGGTCTCCACCATAAATCCAAGAATGTGATCTATGGCAGGGAAACATATGTGTAGTGAGGTGTATGAGCCTCTGGTCGAAGATCAATGGCCACACAACCCCCATTTTTGTCGAAAATAGCCATGAATGACCATTTTCAAAAATACCAAAGGCTAACACGTACGGATTTTTGACCAAGAAATGGTCTCCACCAGAAATCCAAGAATGTGATCTATGGCAAGGAAACATATGTGGGGTGAGGTGTACGAGCCTCTGGTCGACAATGAATGGCCACACAACCCCCATTTTGCCGAAAATAGCCATGAACGACCATTTTCAATAATACCGAAGGCTAACACGTATGAGTTTTTAACCAAGAAATGGTCTCCACCAGAAATCCAAGAATGTGATCATTGGCAAGGAAACATATGTGGGGCGAGGTTTATGAGCCTCTAGTCGATGATAAATGGCCACACAACCCCCATTTTTTATGAAAATAGCCATGGGCGACCTTGAAAATAGCCATGAGTGACCATTTTCAATAATACTAGAGGCTAACACCTATGGATTTTAGACCAAGAAATGGTCTCCACCAGAAATCCAAGAATGTGATCTATGGCAAGGAAACATATGTGGGGTGAGGTGTATGAGCGTCTGGTCGATGATCAATGGTCACACAACCCCCATTTTTGTCGAAAATAGCCATGAACGACCATTTTCAATAATACCGAAGGCTAACACCTACGGATTTTTGACCAAGAAATGGTCTCCACCAGAAATCCAAGAATGTGATCTATGGCAAGGAAACATATGTGGGGTGAGGTGTATGAGCCTCTGGTCGATGATCAATGGCCACACAACCCCCATTTTTGTCGAAAATAGCCATGAACGACCATTTTCAATAATACCGAAGGCTAACACCTACGAATTTTTGACCAAGAAATGGTCTCCACCAGAAATCCAAGAATGTGATCTATGGCAAGGAAACATATGTGGGGTGAGGTGTATGAGCGTCTGGTCGATGATCAATGGCCACACAACCCCCATTTTTGTCGAAAATAGCCATGAATGACCATTTACAATAATACCGAAGGCTAACACCTACGGATTTTTGACCAAGAAATGGTCTCCACCAGAAATCCAAAAATGTGATCTATGGAAAGGAAACATATGTGGGGTGAGGTGTACGAGCCTCTGGTCGATGATCAATGGCCACAGAACCCCCATTTTGCCGAAAATAGCCATGAACGACCATTTTCAATAATACCGAAGGCTAACACGTACGAGTTTTTGACCAAGAAATGGTCTCCACCAAAAATCCAAGAATGTGATCTATGGCAAGGAAACATATGTGGGGTGAGGTGTATGAGCGTCTGGTCAATGATCAATGGCCACACAACCCCCATTTTTGTCGAAAATAGCCATGAATGACCATTTACAATAATACCGAAGGCTAACACCTACGGATTTTTGACCAAGAAATGGTCTCCACCAGAAATCCAAGAATGTGATCTATGGCAAGGAAACATATGTGTGGTGAGGTGTATGAGCCTCTGGTCGACGATCAATGGCCACACAACCCTAATTTTTGTCGAAAATAGCCATGAACGACCATTTTCAATGACACTGAAGGCTAACACCTACGGATTTTTGACCAAGAAATGGTCTCCACCATAAATATAAGAATGTGATCTATGGCAAGGAAACATATGTGGGGTGAGGTGTATGAGCCTCTGGTCGATGATCAATGGCCACACAACCCCCATTTTTGTCGAAAATAGCCATGAACGACCATTTTCAATAATATCGAAGGCTAACACCTACGGATTTTTGACCAAGAAATGGTCTCCACCAGAAATCCAAGAATGTGATCTACGACAAGGAAACATATGTGGGGTGAGGTGTATGAGCCTCTGGTCGACGATCAATGGCCACACAACCCCTATTTTGCCGAAAATAACCATGAATGACCATTTTCAATAATACCGAAGGCTAACACGTACGAGTTTTTAACCAAGAAATGGTTTCCACCAGAAATCCAAGAATGTAATCTATGGCAAGGAAACATATGTGGGGTGAGGTTTATGAGCCTCTAGTCGATGATAAATGGCCACACAACCCCCATTTTTTATGAAAATAGCCATGAGCGACCTTGAAAATAGCCATGAGCGACCATTTTCAATAATACTAGAGGCTAACACCTACGGATTTTAGACCAAGAAATGGTCTCCACCAGAAATCCAAGAATGTGATCTATGGCAAGGAAACATATGTGGGGTGAGGTGTATGAGCGTCTGGTCGATGATCAATGGCCACACAACCCCCATTTTTGTCGAAAATAGCCATGAACGACCATTTTCAATAATACCGAAGGCTAACACCTACGGATTTTTGACCAAGAAATGGTCTCCACCAGAAATCCAAGAATGTGATCTATGGCAAGGAAACATATGTGGGGTGAGGTGTATGAGCCTCTGGTCGACGATCAATGGCCACACAACCCTAATTTTTGTCGAAAATAGCCATGAACGACCATTTTCAATGACACTGAAG